>WBZZ01006011.1:20000-72500 GCA_019918135.1 Paulinella micropora | reverse complement strand
AATGTCAACAGCAATAATGCTCGTATTATACGTGAAGTTTGTTGCAGCGCTTTTTCCCCCAAATCTTATTGGTAAAGGTGGGGCTAACCATTCACCACATTCCCTTCCTCTGGTTTTTCCCAACCACCTCTTTCTGGCACCGGATGTGTAAATTGACGCGGCCCGAAGGAGGTGGGAAATATTTTTTGGTTTACGTTTTGATCGGCACGAGCTAAATGTCAAGCGGCCCGAACGGGTTTTTTGGGTGGTCCCCGACGCTAAATGCACGCAAATATCGGGACTTTCAGTGGCACCGGGAAGGATAACAGGGGACTCAATTTTTTTTATTTTGATATGATTTTGATCATATGCAAATATTATGAAATGGGATTTTGTCGCCGATGTCAAAAAGAGACTTTTGGACCCTGCTCTGAAGTGGATAAATACAAGCCACTGCCCGTGAAGTTTGAACAGTTGGGTTCAGCCTATTTGCACTCGATTCCGGCTAAGGATCCGGAAAACGATAATATGCACTACGAGCCCGTTTGGGATTGATGCACTGCATCAAAACATTTGACGCACCTGCATCAAACTGTTTTGATGCATGTATCAAAATAAGTTTTGATGCATGCATCAAAAATATTTGATGTATGCATCAAAAAATTGATGCACGTGCATCAAAATTTTGATTCATGCATCAGTGTTGATATTTTTGCCTAGTTTTTACCTAGTCAAACACACGCTGTAGATGATTTTATTTATTAAAAAGACAGGTTTGTAATTTGATGCACTGCATCAAAACCTATTTTGATGCATGCATCAAAATTTTGATGCACTGCATCAAAAATTATTTTGATGCATGCATCAAAATTTTGATACAGTGTGCATCAAAGTTTCAATGCATGCATCAAAACTTATTTCGATGCATGTATCAAAACTTTGGTGCAGTCTGCATCAAAGTTTCAATGCATGCATCAAAACTTATTTCGATGCATGCGGATTCTGCTGCCGCTCGGAGAGTATGTAAAAGTAAGACTGTGTCCGACCGGCTGCGCATGTGCCAGGCTGCCGCTGCCGTCTACAGTGACTAGCGATACCACGGACGGCAGACCACTGAAAGTCTTGATGGCGCTGGAGCCTGTGCCAGGAGCGGAAAGCGTGCTGGTGCCGCCTGCCCCGGTGAGCGACAGCGTGCCAGCACCACTTGTGCCGAGCTGGCCTACCGAGTCGAGCGTCACCAGCGACGTGCTGCCTGGCAGCGAAAGCGGGAGTGTAAATTTAGAGGCTGTGAATTCGCCGGTCGTGCTGTTCCACTGTGTCGCCTTCTCGGCGGTGGTAGAATCAACGCCTGACCTCAGCGGCTTGATATAAGCAGCATCAGTGCTAGTGGACACTAGTTCAGCGCCCGTGGCGTTCAGTACAATCGAGCGGGATGTCGATGCCTTTGCTCTGTAGCCTATTGCGACTGATTCCTGGGCGGCAGCATCCGTGATAGCCGTACTGCCGATCCCAACCGACCGTACGCCGAGCGTGCTGGTATAGGGACCGACAGAGACTGCTGAATTGCCTTGTGTGCTCTCCGTGGAGTAGGCACCGATCGCGACGGCGAGATCCGACTGGCCAGAGTATCCCGCCCGGTAGCCAACGGCAGTTCCAAACTGGCCCTGTCCACTCGCACCTGCTTGAGTGCCTATTGCGACGGCGAATGGTTGCTGTCCGTCGCCCGCTAAAGTCCCGATTGCTACACTGTCCCCCCCTTGGAAGCCAATGGCACCGGTAGCGAACTGGCCCGCGCTGTCGAGCGTGACGAACTGCTTGGTGCCTGCGCTGGGCAGGGCCACAGGCAGCTTGAGCGCGACGGAGCCAGTAGCAGGCGCGGAAAGCGTACTGTTGCCGCCAGCACCTGCCAGCGTGAGCGTCGACGAGCTTACTTGGCCGCTCAGGCCTAGCACACCGTCCGGATCGACCGTCAACAGCTGCGCGGTCGAGGCGGGCAGAGGGTTAGGCAGCCTTGCGAGAGTGTCAGGGATCGTCGTAACCGTAAAATCGGTGTCCATGAGCACGATCGCGCCATTACCGCTAGGAGCCAAAGACGGCTGCTTGAGCGTCCTGTCCTTGACCGCAAAGATCGAGCCGCCTGGGTCCATGGTCACGATGCAGTCGTCTTGGGTAGGCATGATCGACGGGAACTTCACTGCTCCTGCCACCTGGTGGTCGACGTACGCCTTGGGCGCCAGCTGAGAGGCCTTGGTCTGATAACTGGTGTTCTCGATGCAGCCGGCATTGTACAGCTGGTAGTCGAAGGCCAGGCTCCGCATGTACCAAACCCCCGCCCCGTTGTTTTTAGTGCAGATTACGCGCAGGTACCTGGCGTAATCGGCCGCGGTCGCAGGCGTGAACGTGCGCAGGCTGTCGCCGACAAAGGTCTGGGCCGTCTGGCTGTCCCAAGTGAACCACCGGCTGCCGTCCGCACTATAAGCAATTCTCCAGTCCCTGGGCGCAGTAATAGCACCCGCGGACGTGAAGTGATAAGCAGTGACTTTGGCGTGCATCGGTAGATCGAGCTGGAGCCACGCGCCAGGCACAGGGAGATTATCGACCATCGTCTCGATCATGGCAGTGTAGTCGTTGCCGCTGTAGCTGTCAGGAGCAGTGGTGCCCCACAAGGTCGAAAAGTCGCTGTCAAAAGCCAGGTAGGCCTGGACGGAATTGCTGGAGGCAGAGGCCACAAAGCCAGCGGAGCTGTTAGAAGTCATCCCGGCCGGCTGGCTAGTTTTGGCTTCGGTGTCCAGCGTCAAGGTAATCAGGTCGGCTAAATCGACCAAGTGCGGGTTTCCGGACGTTGTCAGACTGTGGGCGGTATTAAGCGCTACCGCGTCGTTCGCGGCCACTCCGCCCGCTGCCCATCTCACGCCCCCGTCACCGTCCGAAACAAGGACGTCGCCGCTCTGCCCGTCGACCGGTAGCACAAAGTCGTCGGTCGCACCGTCGAGGCGCCGCCGCTTGTACGACCTCGCAACTTCCATTTGTTGCTGATTAAATAATATAACAAGAGGAGAAGTTTTTTTAATTGGTTTACAGCATCTCGTCTAGAAAATTGTCGACGAAGCGCATGCGTTCTTCCCATGTATCTCCGCCCGGGACGTCGCGAGCGGGGTTGATGCAGGCTCCGTCGCCATAGGGCCGGCACACGAGCGAGGCTAAGTCTCGAGGGTCCCCTTTTTTGCAAGTTCCGGACCAATACAGCTGGCCTTCGAAAAAGCAGGCGCCGCAAGTAGGACAAACGGCCAGCATACCGGAACACTGTTATAGTATTAAAACAGAGAATTAAAAAAAGTCCTTTTAATTGTCAAAACGCTACGTCTCTTCTCGTCCACTAACTGGAAGAACTGGTGGAGGCGTTTGCTGAACTTTTTCTCCTCGTCCTTCCAGTACTTGTCCTTGCACTTACGGATAGATGCAACAGTTTTGCTGTACCTCTCTTCCCTGCGAGTTTCGGGCTGACGTAAATCAGCCGCAATGACCCATTCATCCTCCGTCGGATCGGCACTACCGATACCCGGCGCATCAAAGCCGCTCGACAGCAGGCGATTGTACAGGAACTTCTGCAGGCCACGGCTGTCGGGCTTGTTCCACACCCCGACCTCCAGTCGCTCGTAGTAGACAGGGTTGACGTATTCCCTGACCACGCTCGCTAGTACCGGCAACATACCAAACTCCGCCTCCAGCAGATGTAGACCCGCGTGCTCGGCCGCGATCAGACCAGCCACCGCGCTTCTAGTCGGGTAATCGTCATGGTCTTTCAGCAGCAGTATGTCGAATGCAGAGCACCACGCGCTACCGCCAGTGTCACAGCACACCCAACCGGCACCGCCGCCGGGACCGCCCTCAAAAACATGGTAACACTTAACTGTTCTGTCGGATATATCGACCAGTGCGTTCATCAGGTCGGTATCACGCCGCGCATCGGCTCGGCCAAGGCCATGCGTTCGTAGGAGCGCGCCAAAACATCTCGAGCGTGTTCGGGCATAGGCTCGCGGGGGACGGTGCGCGTAAGCGGGGGCAACTCCAGGCGGCGTCGTCGCTTGAGAGGCTGGGCGTCCGTACCAGCGGCCATTCGTTTATTCCGTAGAGCGAGCATCATTTTCGCGCGGTGGCACCTAAAACAGCAAAAATCAGAGTGGGTACAAGGCAAGGAAATTTCTCCGTATTTTTCGTCGCGGTAAATTTCCGAAAATCTGTCCACATCCAAAAACGGGAGCAAAATGGCAAAAGGGTTCGTTCCGGCTACTATCCACTTCTAGGCTTCGGCCGAGCTCGGGTTGTGAGGCTGCAAGGCCACCTGTTACGTTTCCTGGTAGAAGTAACGGTTTTCTAGAAGCTTCTGTACCACAAGTAGTCCGGCTGGACCATATGTCGTATATCACTGCCTTTTGGTCTCATCTCACTGCCTTTTTGTACCATATCACCACCTACTTTGATCATATCACAATATTTCGGCCATATCCGACACGACAATAGCGATCTTCCAGAACATTCTGTGTCATACTCACCGGCGGGCCCAAAACTACGACGGAAAGCTGGTTGCTGATGCCTTTTTGTCGTCTACTACTGCCTTTTTGTCCTATCGTCAATCTTTTCCCCTTTTACACCCTTGTCAGAACCGCCACCTCCCGCCAGGTTTGCCAAACACCGCCCCACCCCCCACCGCCACCACGGTTCTGGCCGGTGCCACCGGCGGCGTCTTTGTCGGTACCCTGGCAGCGGGGGCCCCCTCCCTCCCCCGCGTCCTGAAAAATCCGGTGGCCGGTGCCCCCTTGTCAGAACCCACACCTGAGCCACTTTTATTTACCATATAAATAAACCTAGCTGGAGGGGTTCTGACAGGCCACCTGAAATTTCCGGTGCTCGGTGCCACCGTGTCAGAACCCACACCCGAGCCACTTTTATTTACCATATAAATAAACCTAGCTGGCGGGGTTCTGGCAGGGGCCACCACAGCCCACTCTGTCAGAACCCCACACCTTGGCCGTTACTTTCCGCTATACTCTTACCTGATAGGGTCTGGTTGGGTGCCACCTGATGCCAAGGCACAGGGGGGCCCCTCCCCCCCTCTTTTTTCCTTCTGGTGGTGCCACCTTGTCAGAACCCAGACTTTGTCCGTTACGCTCCGCTATACTCTTACGTGGCGGGGTTCTGGCAGGTGGCACCGGAGCCCACTGTGTCAGAACCCAGACTTTGTCTGTTACTCTCCGCCATACTCTTACGTGGCAGGGTTCTGGCAGGTGGCACCGGAGCCCACTGTGTCAGAACCCACACCTTGGCCGTTACGCTTCGCTATAAGAATACGTGTCGAGGTTCTGACAGGCGGCACCACCGCGGGGGAAAAAGATGGGAGGGGTGGGGCCCCCCCAGGCCGTGGCATCGAGTGCGGGTGCCACCGTGTCAGAACCCCACACATTGTCCGTTACTCTCCGCTATACTCTTACGTGGCAGGGTTCTGGTTGGGTGCCACCTGATGCCAGGGCACAGGGGGCCCCCTCCTCCTCCCTCTTTTTTTCTCAGTGGTGGTGCCACCCTGTCAGAACCCCAGACTTTGTCCGTTACGCTCCGCTATACTCATACCTGGCGGGGTTCTGGCAGGTGGCACCGGAGCCCACTTTGTCAGAACCCACACCTTGTCCGTTACTCTCCGTTAATACTCTCACCTGGCAGGGTTCTGGCAGGTGCCACCCGCCGAAATTTCCAGGTGATATGGCCGAAATATGCAGCGATACGCGAAATGCCGAAATTTCCCGGGAAATGCAGAAATTTCCATGTGATATGGCCGAAATATGCAGCGATACGCGAATGCCGAAATTTCCAGGGGAAATGCCACTTTTGTTGCTTCGGGCCGGCCATGTAACAAATGCCAATTTCGCGCGGAAATGCCATTTTTCTCCTTCCGGCCCGGCCGTGCAACAAGTGCCACTTTACAGGCACAAAAAGGCAATGGTTATCCGGCCGGTCCACAGGTACAAAAAGGCAATTCTTACCCGGCCGGGACGTCAAGGACAAAAAGGCAATAGTTCGTGCAGGACTAACGTAGATTTTTTAACAATTATATACATTTATATACATATATATATACATATATATACATATATATATATATATATATTGTTTAAGTGCATGTGCATGGTTGCCATGTGGCAACCGGATTTCAAATACTTCAGAAGAAAAAAATAATAAAATCATGAAATTTATTAATAATACAGCTATTTCTTTCATTTTCAAGTATTAAAATAAAATAAAATTTATTACAAAAGTTTTTGGTGCACAATGTCCATTGTCTGCCGCCCCCCCTTTGAAGATGATTTTCAGCTGAGTTGCCACCTGGCAACCACAATGTCATTAAGAGTCAGATTAATTAATACGACTGCGTTTTGCATTTTGTTGAGGGATTCTGTGCTGTTTGTGCCACGAGTGACATGTTCGCCCGCCCTCCCCCCCCACCCCCCCCACACACACACAGAGGCACATCTGGCCCACAGGTAGCACAATAAAACAATAGTGTAAAATACCTTCTTCTCTGAAAAGGCATGCAGACAAACGACACATTTACGTCTTTTTGACCTCTCCAAACCTTCGTTATAGTTGTGCCCTAGCTCCCTTTTCTTTCTCATTTTGTCTGCCATGGGTACCTGTGGGTATTTGAGGAGTTGCATGCATGGGGCAAAGCTATCCTGCATGTTAGGCTGGCTGGGGGCAGGCTGTGGGAGGGCAGGGATAGTGTCTATGTGCCTGGTGATACCATATGGTATCAGATGATACCATATGGTATCAGATGATACCATATGGTATCAGTTTTTTAGAACTTTTTTTCAAAAAATTCTCTCGATCAAACCGGAGCAGTTTTGATGAATAAAACACTAGAAAAATGTTGAAAAAGTCCCTAGCAAGCGACTCGTAAAATTTCTTGACAAAATTTTTAGTTGAAGTTCTTTTTTTTTTATTGAAGTGTGACCCCTCCCACTGCCCTTTTTCCACGTGAACTACCACACAACGATTTTTTTGAGAAAAAAGATGGAGGTGGGAGACACCCTTTCAGTCCCAGTTTCTCGGTTTGGAAAGCCATGGGCCAAAAAGAAATTTGGTGATCCCACCTTTCAACACATTATGGCTTTGGGGGTGTTGAAAGAAATAGAAACAAAACACCAAAAAGCTTTAGCTACGATGCGTTTTGACGAAAAGGATTATTACTTCTTGACCAAGCATTTGAGGCCCGAGCCTGGGCAGGCAGGGTCGAGTTGGAAGTTCATGAATGAGGACGAGGAAGAGGTAGAGATGGAATTATCGGAGGACGAAGAAGAAGAACAAGAGGTGCAGGATGCTGAACAAAAACAGGAACAGAACTACCAGGTATAGGAGCAGGAAAACGAAGAGGAGGAGGAGGGAGGAGAGGATGAAGCGGTTCCCTTTCTAAACCCTAGCCCTTTTACAGCAGGGCAATTAGAGGAAGAGAAAGAAAGGCTTTTGGGGAAGGGGTTCCAGTGGAAGGTGGGACCGCAGGCAGTGGATTGGAGCGCAGATCGGCCTCGACACAAAGCAAAGTCTACGATGGAAGACAAGTTTGATGTCTCCCCACTCACGTCCCACCTCCTCTCTCTCTCTGTTGTTTCGCTTTCTTTTCACTATTCCAGTATAGCCCAACACCCTTTACACTTTCTTTACATGTGTATGTAATTTTCATTAAATATTGTTTTGTTGTTTCAGAGAAAAACCTTCATCAAAATAAATTTTCAACTTACTTTTTCTTGTCTTTGTTGTATGCAAACATAGTGTCCACTTTGATGCAAAATATTTCGCAATTGCTAAATTTTTCTTTTTTTTTTTTTTTTTTTGTTTTTTTTTTTTTTTTTTTTTTTTTTGCATTTTCCCTCCTTGTAGACACTTTCTTCATTTTTTCCCGATGTTTGCTGTTACAACCATTTTACAAATTACCAACCAGGAGCTAGCGAAGCAGGAAAATCACAGATTAGCCAGTGCATTGACAACAGAAGAATTCATGGTTTTTTTGGGGTTGTCGCTTCGCATTTCATTGGCGGACAGGGGTCGCAGGAGGTCACACTGGGCACCCAAGGATGGTGAGGGTACAGACGGACTGCCAGGGGATGGTTTTGGAGAGTATATGGCCCTGACCAGATTCGACACCATACTGAAGTGCTTACGAACTGGTCCCCCCCCCCCCCCACCCCACTGATGCTGATCATTTTTTACCGATTCGCGCTTTCGCTGAGGCGGTTGATGCAAAGGCAAGGGCAGCCATCGTTCCAGGAGCAGTCATTACGATTGATGAGAGTATGGGACAATTTACGGGAGACGGAATGCCTGGCCAAATGATCGTCCCCCGCAAGCCAATCCCTGTGGGAAGGGAGTACCACACCGCCTGCGATGTTGAAACGGGGGTCTGCATTGCCATGGAATTGGTGGAGGGTAAGGATAGGGATAGGCAGAAGCAATACGCCCATGAGTTTGGTGTTACAACTGCAATTACATTACGATTATCCAAGCCATGGTGGGGAACAGGTCGAATCTTCGTTGGGGACTCGTGGTTCGCTTCTTGCAAAACAGCAATCGAGATGAAGAAAAGGGGTGTCGATTTTGTTGGAATGGTGAAGACGGCTCACTCTGGCTTTCCTGTGCGGCTACTTTGGGGCTTACGGGGGGGGGAGAGAAGGGTGATTTGGCCTCAGCCACATGCGAAAAGGATAGGGTAAAGCTCCTGGCAGTCAACCAAAACGATCATAATCAGCAGCAAATTATTGCCACATGTTCCACAACCTTGCCTGGTAAGCCGCGTAATGCCCGTTTTAGTAAGACCGTACCCCGTGTCCCAAGGTGCGAGGCTGTGGCGTTGTATTATTCAGCGTTTAATGCAGCGGATATGTTCAATTCGTGCAGACACGGGTCGAGCTCTCTCAATCTGTCCTTTATTTTGAATGACTGGCGCAAGGTCGACTTCATGATTTTGCTGGACTTTATTGTCACAAATGCGTACAAGCATTACTGTTTTTTTTAGCCAGTCCTCATTGGCCAACCTCAATATGATGAAAGGCGACAATAGGCCGGGGTATTTCAAATCTGTGCTTGCTTCGTCCCTCCTCAAACAAGGTGTTCCTCCTGATTCTGACCGCCCCTCTGTCCCCCCTTCTGAACCCAACGCTCCTGCCCAACCTGGCGCCCCAAAATGCATGGAACTGTGTAGGTACCCCTTAGTCATCATGTCTGACAAAGTCAAAAAGAAACAGCAGGTAGGAAGAGCATATTCTGAGAGTACGGAGAGGCCGAAAAGACGTAGATACCGAGTCTGTTTGTATGCTTACACAGCAAAGAAGGTCTCCATGACGAGCTTTTATTGCGCCTCCTGCGGTCCTGAGATGCCATTGTGCAGCGGGGAAGGCAGAACGTGTCATGCCTGGCATAAACAAAACGGAAAACCGAAAAAAAAAAAAGCAGCGGACTTAATTTTCATCGCTTTGAAGTACGTTTTTTTTTTTGTTACCACATGGTATCAGATCATTTTTTTACTTAAGCGCGTTGGAAACCAGACACTGAGGCAGCGGCCTCCAAACAATTTGTAATAAATTATTCTTACTTTTGATAATTGAAAAATAATATTTATTAATATTATTAATAATTTTTTTTTATTTATTATTTTTTTCAGGTCCGGAAGTCAGGTGATTCTTGATACCATATGGTATCCAGGCACAGGCACATAGACAATAGAATTACCCTCATTACCATGCAAAATGAGGCAGTCTGCAAGCAAAAGTTTGAAATACCCAGGCCTGGTAGTTCCTTTTGATGCTACATACTTGGACAAAACAGACTGACTAAAAAAAAAAAATGTTTGTAGGCATTCGTGATAATGAAATCAAGCAAAATCATGCCAAAGAAATCTGCCCTCTTCCAATCCTGCATTCCAAGGGTGAGATTGAGGGAAGAGGACCCGTGGCGCACGGCATTGAATACATCAACTGCATTAAAAGCTGAATAATAAAGGGCCACAGCCTCACAGCGCGGAACCCGAGGATCATTGACACTAAAACGGGCCTCTCTGGGTTTGCCAGGCAAAGTTGTGGAGCAAGTTGTGATAATTTGCTGCTGGTTGCGATCGTTTTGATTGATTGCAAGCAGCTCCACCCCCTCATGCATGCATGTGGCTGAAGCTAAATCGCCTTTGTTAGGACCCCTCTGACTCCACAAAAGCGTTTTGGGAAACCCTGAATGCGCAGTCTTCACCTGGCCTACAAAATCTAACACCCTCTTCTTCACTTCAGTAGCTGTCTTAACAGAAGCAAACCACGAATCACCAACAACAATTCGACCACTCCCCCACCATGGTTTTGTTAGGCGCAAAGTAGTAGCAGTAGTGACCCCAAACTCATCTACTAATTCTTTTAGCCTATCCCTATCCCTACCCTCCACACATTCCATGCCTATGCACATGCCTGTTTCAACATCACACACGGTATGATATTCTCTGCCAACAGGAATAGGCTTGCGGGAGCATACCCACCCCCGTAAATTGACCAATACTCTCATCTACCACGAGAATGTTGCGCGGGACTATGGCTTTCTGTGGCATCCACTGCCTGCATGAATGAACGAACTGGCAAAAAAGGGTTCTCTTCATGTGCAGGGGGGCCTAGCCTCAAATTTTTCAAGATAGCATCGAACCGATTGCACCTCATTATGTTACCAAATCCATCCCCCGGAAGCCCGTCTGCACCGTGTCCTGATGTGGGGGCCCAGTGTGCACGCCTACGACCTCGGTCCGCAAGAGAGATTTTGATAAGGAGCCCAATGAAGACTAAAAACTCCTGAAAGGTGAGGGCCTGCCGCAGACGGGGTTCTCGCTCCTTCTCCAGCTCCTCGTTAGTCAGGCGAACGAGGGTATGAACTGCTTCATAAGGCAAGAAGTGAAGAAAGTGCCTATAACGAAAGAGGAAAAAAAATTGACAGGGGGGTGCAAAAAAAAACCTGAAATTGTATTGTAATGGGACATACGAAAAAGAGAGAAAACAAGTTGACAAAAGCAGACAAGAAGTGTGACTTTGTAACTATAATTCCCTGAAACGACAACAAATTCAACAAAAAAAAAAGAACAAAAAGAAAATCATTCAAAAAGTCATGGTTAATGTGAGGTTGACTGGATTTTTTTTTTTTTTTTTTTTTTGAAGTGAGAGCGCAGAGGGGAGAAGGGTGAAAGAGCTTACATGCAGGGTCCCGCATCGTGTGCCAAGGTGGTCTTGGCCTTATGTACAGGGCGACCAGCTCCCCAATCCACCACATGTGGACCCACGTTCCACTTCATATCATTAGCCAATAGTTTGGCAGTCTCCCCATCTACTTCTTCTTGTGAATATGGACACGGATTGTACGAGGGAAGGTTTTCTTCTTCACCTTCCCCTTCTTCAGCACTGTCTTCGTCTTCCTGGAGAACAGCATCTTTCACTTCGGGTTGAGGGTTTGGGGGTTCCTACTCCTCCTCATCTGAAACATCACCTTTGACCTCTTCTCCCGCAGCATTGACGAAATGCAGGTCTGACCCGGCATGGTCGGGCTGGGGTCGCAAAAGCTTGGAAAAGAAGAAATAGTCCTGCTTGTCAAAGTGGAGGGTAACAAGTGCTTTTTTGTGCTTGGTTTCTTTTTCCTTCAAAACACCCAAAGCACTAATGTCCTTGTAGAGAGGATCGCCAAATTTTTGGCGTGCCCAAGCCTTTCCCAGCTTCTCTACAGCCACGGATAGGGGGTCACCCACCTCCATGTTTCTGCTAAAAAATCATTTGTGGCACGTTCACGTGGAAAAAGTGCAGTATGAGGACACCCGTCTATTGAAAAAAAATAATAACTTAAACTCAAAGATTTTTCCTGAAATTTTCACACTCGCTTCCCGTACACTTTTGCTTCAAGGTTTTTGACTTTATTCAATAAAAACAGCTCCGGTTCAAGCGATAGAATTTTTTGAAAACTGGCTACTGAAACGCGGTTGCCATATGGCAATTTTTGTTGCCATATGGCATCCCCATGCACTTAAACAATATATATATATATATATATACATATATATATATATATATATATATAGAGAGAGAGAGAGAGAAAGAGAGAGAAAGAGAGAAAGAAAGAGAGAGAGAGAGAGGAAGAGAGAGAGAGAGAGGAAGAGAGAGAGAGAGGAAGATGCTGTTCTCCAGGAAGACGAAGACAGTGCTGAGGAAGAGGGAGGTGAAGAAGAAAACCTTCCCTCGTACAATCCGTGTCCATATTCACAAGAAGAAGTAGATGGGGAGACTGCCAAACTATTGGCTAATGATATGAAGTGGAACGTGGGTCCACATGTGGTGGATTGGGGAGCTGGTCGCCCTGTACATAAGGCCAAGACCACCTTGGCACACGATGCGGGACCCTGCATGTAAGCTCTTTCACCCTTCTCCCCTCTGCGCTCTCACTTCAAAAAAAAAAAAAAAAAAAAAAAAAAAAAAAATCCAGTCAACCTCACATTGACCATGACTTTTTGAATGGTTTTCTTTTTGTTCTTTTTTTTTTTTGAATTTGTTGTCGTTTCAGGGAATTATAGTTACAAAGTCACACTTCTTGTCTGCTTTTGTCAACTTGTTTTCTCTCTTTTTCGTATGTCCCATTACAATACAATTTCAGGTTTTTTTTGCACCCCCCTGTCAATTTTTTTTTCCTCTTTCGTTATAGGCACTTTCTTCACTTTTTGCCTCATGAAGCAGTTCATACCCTCGTTCGCCTGACTAACGAGGAGCTGGAGAAGGAGCGAGAACCCCGTCTGCGGCAGGCCCTCACCTTTCAGGAGTTTTTAGTCTTCATTGGGCTCCTTATCAAAATCTCTCTTGCGGACCGAGGTCGTAGGCGTGCACACTGGGCCCCCACATCAGAACACGGTGCAGACGGGCTTCCGGGGGATGGATTTGGTAACATAATGAGGTGCAATCGGTTCGATGCTATCTTGAAAAATTTGAGGCTAGGCCCCCCTGCACATGAAGAGAACCCTTTTTTGCCAGTTCGTTCATTCATGCAGGCAGTGGATGCCACAGAAAGCCATAGTCCCGCGCAACATTCTCGTGGTAGATGAGAGTATTGGTCAATTTACGGGGGTGGGTATGCTCCCGCAAGCCTATTCCTGTTGGCAGAGAATATCATACCGTGTGTGATGTTGAAACAGGCATGTGCATAGGCATGGAATGTGTGGAGGGTAGGGATAGGGATAGGCTAAAAGAATTAGTAGATGAGTTTGGGGTCACTACTGCTACTACTTTGCGCCTAACAAAACCATGGTGGGGGAGTGGTCGAATTGTTGTTGGTGATTCGTGGTTTGCTTCTGTTAAGACAGCTACTGAAGTGAAGAAGAGGGTGTTAGATTTTGTAGGCCAGGTGAAGACTGCGCATTCAGGGTTTCCCAAAACGCTTTTGTGGAGTCAGAGGGGTCCTAACAAAGGCGATTTAGCTTCAGCCACATGCATGCATGAGGGGGTGGAGCTGCTTGCAATCAATCAAAACGATCGCAACCAGCAGCAAATTATCACAACTTGCTCCACAACTTTGCCTGGCAAACCCAGAGAGGCCCGTTTTAGTGTCAATGATCCTCGGGTTCCGCGCTGTGAGGCTGTGGCCCTTTATTATTCAGCTTTTAATGCAGTTGATGTATTCAATGCCGTGCGCCACGGGTCCTCTTCCCTCAATCTCACCCTTGGAATGCAGGATTGGAAGAGGGCAGATTTCTTTGGCATGATTTTGCTTGATTTCATTATCACGAATGCCTACAAACATTTTTTTTTTTTTAGTCAGTCTGTTTGTCCAAGTATGTAGCATCAAAAGGAACTACCAGGCCTGGGTATTTCAAACTTTTGCTTGCAGACTGCCTCATTTTGCATGGTAATGAGGGTAATTCTATTGTCTATGTGCCTGTGCCTGGATACCATATGGTATCAAGAATCACCTGACTTCCGGACCTGAAAAAAATAATAAAATCAAAAAAAATTATTAATAATATTAATAAATATTATTTTTCAATTATCAAAAGTAAGAATAATTTATTACAAATTGTTTGGAGGCCGCTGCCTCAGTGTCTGGTTTCCAACGCGCTTAAGTAAAAAAATGATCTGATACCATGTGGTAACAAAAAAAAAAACGTACTTCAAAGCGATGAAAATTAAGTCCGCTGCTTTTTTTTTTTCGGTTTTCCGTTTTGTTTATGCCAGGCATGACACGTTCTGCCTTCCCCGCTGCACAATGGCATCTCAGGACCGCAGGAGGCGCAATAAAAGCTCGTCATGGAGACCTTCTTTGCTGTGTAAGCATACAAACAGACTCGGTATCTACGTCTTTTCGGCCTCTCCGTACTCTCAGAATATGCTCTTCCTACCTGCTGTTTCTTTTTGACTTTGTCAGACATGATGACTAAGGGGTACCTACACAGTTCCATGCATTTTGGGGCGCCAGGTTGGGCAGGAGCGTTGGGTTCAGAAGGGGGGACAGAGGGGCGGTCAGAATCAGGAGGAACACCTTGTTTGAGGAGGGACGAAGCAAGCACAGATTTGAAATACCCGGGCCTATTGTCGCCTTTCATCATATTGAGGTTGGCCAATGAGGACTGGCTAAAAAAAACAGTAATGCTTGTACGCATTTGTGACAATAAAGTCCAGCAAAATCATGAAGTCGACCTTGCGCCAGTCATTCAAAATAAAGGACAGATTGAGAGAGTTCGACCCGTGTCTGCACGAATTGAACATATCCGCTGCATTAAACGCTGAATAATACAACGCCACAGCCTCGCACCTTGGGACACGGGGTACGGTCTTACTAAAACGGGCATTACGCGGCTTACCAGGCAAGGTTGTGGAACATGTGGCAATAATTTGCTGCTGATTATGATCGTTTTGGTTGACTGCCAGGAGCTTTACCCTATCCTTTTCGCATGTGGCTGAGGCCAAATCACCCTTCTCTCCCCCCCCGTAAGCCCCAAAGTAGCCGCACAGGAAAGCCAGAGTGAGCCGTCTTCACCATTCCAACAAAATCGACACCCCTTTTCTTCATCTCGATTGCTGTTTTGCAAGAAGCGAACCACGAGTCCCCAACGAAGATTCGACCTGTTCCCCACCATGGCTTGGATAATCGTAATGTAATTGCAGTTGTAACACCAAACTCATGGGCGTATTGCTTCTGCCTATCCCTATCCTTACCCTCCACCAATTCCATGGCAATGCAGACCCCCGTTTCAACATCGCAGGCGGTGTGGTACTCCCTTCCCACAGGGATTGGCTTGCGGGGGACGATCATTTGGCCAGGCATTCCGTCTCCCGTAAATTGTCCCATACTCTCATCAATCGTAATGACTGCTCCTGGAACGATGGCTGCCCTTGCCTTTGCATCAACCGCCTCAGCGAAAGCGCGAATCGGTAAAAAATGATCAGCATCAGTGGGGTGGGGGGGGGGGGGGGGACCAGTTCGTAAGCACTTCAGTATGGTGTCGAATCTGTTCAGGGCCATATACTCTCCAAAACCATCCCCTGGCAGTCCGTCTGTACCCTCACCATCCTTGGGTGCCCAGTGTGACCTCCTGCGACCCCTGTCCGCCAATGAAATGCGAAGCGACAACCCCAAAAAAACCATGAATTCTTCTGTTGTCAATGCACTGGCTAATCTGTGATTTTCCTGCTTCGCTAGCTCCTGGTTGGTAATTTGTAAAATGGTTGTAACAGCAGACATCGGGAAAAAATGAAGAAAGTGTCTACAAGGAGGGAAAATGCAAAAAAAAAAAAAAAAAAAAAAAACAAAAAAAAAAGCAAAATTTAGCAATTGCGAAATATTTTGCATCAAAGTGGACACTATGTTTGCATACAACAAAGACAAGAAAAAGTAAGTTGAAAATTTATTTTGATGAAGGTTTTTCTCTGAAACAACAAAACAATATTTAATGAAAATTACATACACATGTAAAGAAAGTGTAAAGGGTGTTGGGCTATACTGGAATAGTGAAAAGAAAGCGAAACAACAGAGAGAGAGAGGAGGTGGGACGTGAGTGGGGAGACATCAAACTTGTCTTCCATCGTAGACTTTGCTTTGTGTCGAGGCCGATCTGCGCTCCAATCCACTGCCTGCGGTCCCACCTTCCACTGGAACCCGTTTCAGGGAATTATAGTTACAAAGTCACACTTCTTGTCTGCTTTTGTCAACTTGTTTTCTCTCTTTTTCGTATGTCCCATTACAATACAATTTCAGGTTTTTTTTGCACCCCCCTGTCAATTTTTTTTTCCTCTTTCGTTATAGGCACTTTCTTCACTTCTTGCCTTATGAAGCAGTTCATACCCTCGTTCGCCTGACTAACGAGGAGCTGGAGAAGGAGCGAGAACCCCGTCTGCGGCAGGCCCTCACCTTTCAGGAGTTTTTAGTCTTCATTGGGCTCCTTATCAAAATCTCTCTTGCGGACCGAGGTCGTAGGCGTGCACACTGGGCCCCCACATCAGGACACGGTGCAGACGGGCTTCCGGGGGATGGATTTGGTAACATAATGAGGTGCAATCGGTTCGATGCTATCTTGAAAAATTTGAGGCTAGGCCCCCCTGCACATGAAGAGAACCCTTTTTTGCCAGTTCGTTCATTCATGCAGGCAGTGGATGCCACAGAAAGCCATAGTCCCGCGCAACATTCTCGTGGTAGATGAGAGTATTGGTCAATTTACGGGGGTGGGTATGCTCCCGCAAGCCTATTCCTGTTGGCAGAGAATATCATACCGTGTGTGATGTTGAAACAGGCATGTGCATAGGCATGGAATGTGTGGAGGGTAGGGATAGGGATAGGCTAAAAGAATTAGTAGATGAGTTTGGGGTCACTACTGCTACTACTTTGCGCCTAACAAAACCATGGTGGGGGAGTGGTCGAATTGTTGTTGGTGATTCGTGGTTTGCTTCTGTTAAGACAGCTACTGAAGTGAAGAAGAGGGTGTTAGATTTTGTAGGCCAGGTGAAGACTGCGCATTCAGGGTTTCCCAAAACGCTTTTGTGGAGTCAGAGGGGTCCTAACAAAGGCGATTTAGCTTCAGCCACATGCATGCATGAGGGGGTGGAGCTGCTTGCAATCAATCAAAACGATCGCAACCAGCAGCAAATTATCACAACTTGCTCCACAACTTTGCCTGGCAAACCCAGAGAGGCCCGTTTTAGTGTCAATGATCCTCGGGTTCCGCGCTGTGAGGCTGTGGCCCTTTATTATTCAGCTTTTAATGCAGTTGATGTATTCAATGCCGTGCGCCACGGGTCCTCTTCCCTCAATCTCACCCTTGGAATGCAGGATTGGAAGAGGGCAGATTTCTTTGGCATGATTTTGCTTGATTTCATTATCACGAATGCCTACAAACATTTTTTTTTTTTTAGTCAGTCTGTTTTGTCCAAGTATGTAGCATCAAAAGGAACTACCAGGCCTGGGTATTTCAAACTTTTGCTTGCAGACTGCCTCATTTTGCATGGTAATGAGGGTAATTCTATTGTCTATGTGCCTGTGCCTGGATACCATATGGTATCAAGAATCACCTGACTTCCGGACCTGAAAAAAAATAATAAAATCAAAAAAAATTATTAATAATATTAATAAATATTATTTTTCAATTATCAAAAGTAAGAATAATTTATTACAAATTGTTTGGAGGCCGCTGCCTCAGTGTCTGGTTTCCAACGCGCTTAAGTAAAAAAATGATCTGATACCATGTGGTAACAAAAAAAAAAACGTACTTCAAAGCGATGAAAATTAAGTCCGCTGCTTTTTTTTTTCGGTTTTCCGTTTTGTTTATGCCAGGCATGACACGTTCTGCCTTCCCCGCTGCACAATGGCATCTCAGGACCGCAGGAGGCGCAATAAAAGCTCGTCATGGAGACCTTCTTTGCTGTGTAAGCATACAAACAGACTCGGTATCTACGTCTTTTCGGCCTCTCCGTACTCTCAGAATATGCTCTTCCTACCTGCTGTTTCTTTTTGACTTTGTCAGACATGATGACTAAGGGGTACCTACACAGTTCCATGCATTTTGGGGCGCCAGGTTGGGCAGGAGCGTTGGGTTCAGAAGGGGGGACAGAGGGGCGGTCAGAATCAGGAGGAACACCTTGTTTGAGGAGGGACGAAGCAAGCACAGATTTGAAATACCCGGGCCTATTGTCGCCTTTCATCATATTGAGGTTGGCCAATGAGGACTGGCTAAAAAAAACAGTAATGCTTGTACGCATTTGTGACAATAAAGTCCAGCAAAATCATGAAGTCGACCTTGCGCCAGTCATTCAAAATAAAGGACAGATTGAGAGAGTTCGACCCGTGTCTGCACGAATTGAACATATCCGCTGCATTAAACGCTGAATAATACAACGCCACAGCCTCGCACCTTGGGACACGGGGTACGGTCTTACTAAAACGGGCATTACGCGGCTTACCAGGCAAGGTTGTGGAACATGTGGCAATAATTTGCTGCTGATTATGATCGTTTTGGTTGACTGCCAGGAGCTTTACCCTATCCTTTTCGCATGTGGCTGAGGCCAAATCACCCTTCTCTCCCCCCCCGTAAGCCCCAAAGTAGCCGCACAGGAAAGCCAGAGTGAGCCGTCTTCACCATTCCAACAAAATCGACACCCCTTTTCTTCATCTCGATTGCTGTTTTGCAAGAAGCGAACCACGAGTCCCCAACGAAGATTCGACCTGTTCCCCACCATGGCTTGGATAATCGTAATGTAATTGCAGTTGTAACACCAAACTCATGGGCGTATTGCTTCTGCCTATCCCTATCCTTACCCTCCACCAATTCCATGGCAATGCAGACCCCCGTTTCAACATCGCAGGCGGTGTGGTACTCCCTTCCCACAGGGATTGGCTTGCGGGGGACGATCATTTGGCCAGGCATTCCGTCTCCCGTAAATTGTCCCATACTCTCATCAATCGTAATGACTGCTCCTGGAACGATGGCTGCCCTTGCCTTTGCATCAACCGCCTCAGCGAAAGCGCGAATCGGTAAAAAATGATCAGCATCAGTGGGGTGGGGGGGGACCAGTTCGTAAGCACTTCAGTATGGTGTCGAATCTGTTCAGGGCCATATACTCTCCAAAACCATCCCCTGGCAGTCCGTCTGTACCCTCACCATCCTTGGGTGCCCAGTGTGACCTCCTGCGACCCCTGTCCGCCAATGAAATGCGAAGCGACAACCCCAAAAAAACCATGAATTCTTCTGTTGTCAATGCACTGGCTAATCTGTGATTTTCCTGCTTCGCTAGCTCCTGGTTGGTAATTTGTAAAATGGTTGTAACAGCAGACATCGGGAAAAAATGAAGAAAGTGTCTACAAGGAGGGAAAATGCAAAAAAAAAAAAAAAAAAAAACAAAAAAAAAAGCAAAATTTAGCAATTGCGAAATATTTTGCATCAAAGTGGACACTATGTTTGCATACAACAAAGACAAGAAAAAGTAAGTTGAAAATTTATTTTGATGAAGGTTTTTCTCTGAAACAACAAAACAATATTTAATGAAAATTACATACACATGTAAAGAAAGTGTAAAGGGTGTTGGGCTATACTGGAATAGTGAAAAGAAAGCGAAACAACAGAGAGAGAGAGGAGGTGGGACGTGAGTGGGGAGACATCAAACTTGTCTTCCATCGTAGACTTTGCTTTGTGTCGAGGCCGATCTGCGCTCCAATCCACTGCCTGCGGTCCCACCTTCCACTGGAACCCGTTTCAGGGAATTATAGTTACAAAGTCACACTTCTTGTCTGCTTTTGTCAACTTGTTTTCTCTCTTTTTCGTATGTCCCATTACAATACAATTTCAGGTTTTTTTTGCACCCCCCTGTCAATTTTTTTTTCCTCTTTCGTTATAGGCACTTTCTTCACTTTTTGCCTCATGAAGCAGTTCATACCCTCGTTCGCCTGACTAACGAGGAGCTGGAGAAGGAGCGAGAACCCCGTCTGCGGCAGGCCCTCACCTTTCAGGAGTTTTTAGTCTTCATTGGGCTCCTTATCAAAATCTCTCTTGCGGACCGAGGTCGTAGGCGTGCACACTGGGCCCCCACATCAGGACACGGTGCAGACGGGCTTCCGGGGGATGGATTTGGTAACATAATGAGGTGCAATCGGTTCGATGCTATCTTGAAAAATTTGAGGCTAGGCCCCCCTGCACATGAAGAGAACCCTTTTTTGCCAGTTCGTTCATTCATGCAGGCAGTGGATGCCACAGAAAGCCATAGTCCCGCGCAACATTCTCGTGGTAGATGAGAGTATTGGTCAATTTACGGGGGTGGGTATGCTCCCGCAAGCCTATTCCTGTTGGCAGAGAATATCATACCGTGTGTGATGTTGAAACAGGCATGTGCATAGGCATGGAATGTGTGGAGGGTAGGGATAGGGATAGGCTAAAAGAATTAGTAGATGAGTTTGGGGTCACTACTGCTACTACTTTGCGCCTAACAAAACCATGGTGGGGGAGTGGTCGAATTGTTGTTGGTGATTCGTGGTTTGCTTCTGTTAAGACAGCTACTGAAGTGAAGAAGAGAGTGTTAGATTTTGTAGGCCAGGTGAAGACTGCGCATTCAGGGTTTCCCAAAACGCTTTTGTGGAGTCAGAGGGGTCCTAACAAAGGCGATTTAGCTTCAGCCACATGCATGCATGAGGGGGTGGAGCTGCTTGCAATCAATCAAAACGATCGCAACCAGCAGCAAATTATCACAACTTGCTCCACAACTTTGCCTGGCAAACCCAGAGAGGCCCGTTTTAGTGTCAATGATCCTCGGGTTCCGCGCTGTGAGGCTGTGGCCCTTTATTATTCAGCTTTTAATGCAGTTGATGTATTCAATGCCGTGCGCCACGGGTCCTCTTCCCTCAATCTCACCCTTGGAATGCAGGATTGGAAGAGGGCAGATTTCTTTGGCATGATTTTGCTTGATTTCATTATCACGAATGCCTACAAACATTTTTTTTTTTAGTCAGTCTGTTTTGTCCAAGTATGTAGCATCAAAAGGAACTACCAGGCCTGGGTATTTCAAACTTTTGCTTGCAGACTGCCTCATTTTGCATGGTAATGAGGGTAATTCTATTGTCTATGTGCCTGTGCCTGGATACCATATGGTATCAAGAATCACCTGACTTCCGGACCTGAAAAAAATAATAAAATCAAAAAAAATTATTAATAATATTAATAAATATTATTTTTCAATTATCAAAAGTAAGAATAATTTATTACAAATTGTTTGGAGGCCGCTGCCTCAGTGTCTGGTTTCCAACGCGCTTAAGTAAAAAAATGATCTGATACCATGTGGTAACAAAAAAAAAAAAACGTACTTCAAAGCGATGAAAATTAAGTCCGCTGCTTTTTTTTTTTTCGGTTTTCCGTTTTGTTTATGCCAGGCATGACACGTTCTGCCTTCCCCGCTGCACAATGGCATCTCAGGACCGCAGGAGGCGCAATAAAAGCTCGTCATGGAGACCTTCTTTGCTGTGTAAGCATACAAACAGACTCGGTATCTACGTCTTTTCGGCCTCTCCGTACTCTCAGAATATGCTCTTCCTACCTGCTGTTTCTTTTTGACTTTGTCAGACATGATGACTAAGGGGTACCTACACAGTTCCATGCATTTTGGGGCGCCAGGTTGGGCAGGAGCGTTGGGTTCAGAAGGGGGGACAGAGGGGCGGTCAGAATCAGGAGGAACACCTTGTTTGAGGAGGGACGAAGCAAGCACAGATTTGAAATACCCGGGCCTATTGTCGCCTTTCATCATATTGAGGCTGGCCAATGAGGACTGGCTAAAAAAAACAGTAATGCTTGTACGCATTTGTGACAATAAAGTCCAGCAAAATCATGAAGTCGACCTTGCGCCAGTCATTCAAAATAAAGGACAGATTGAGAGAGTTCGACCCGTGTCTGCACGAATTGAACATATCCGCTGCATTAAACGCTGAATAATACAACGCCACAGCCTCGCACCTTGGGACACGGGGTACGGTCTTACTAAAACGGGCATTACGCGGCTTACCAGGCAAGGTTGTGGAACATGTGGCAATAATTTGCTGCTGATTATGATCGTTTTGGTTGACTGCCAGGAGCTTTACCCTATCCTTTTCGCATGTGGCTGAGGCCAAATCACCCTTCTCTCCCCCCCCGTAAGCCCCAAAGTAGCCGCACAGGAAAGCCAGAGTGAGCCGTCTTCACCATTCCAACAAAATCGACACCCCTTTTCTTCATCTCGATTGCTGTTTTGCAAGAAGCGAACCACGAGTCCCCAACGAAGATTCGACCTGTTCCCCACCATGGCTTGGATAATCGTAATGTAATTGCAGTTGTAACACCAAACTCATGGGCGTATTGCTTCTGCCTATCCCTATCCTTACCCTCCACCAATTCCATGGCAATGCAGACCCCCGTTTCAACATCGCAGGCGGTGTGGTACTCCCTTCCCACAGGGATTGGCTTGCGGGGGACGATCATTTGGCCAGGCATTCCGTCTCCCGTAAATTGTCCCATACTCTCATCAATCGTAATGACTGCTCCTGGAACGATGGCTGCCCTTGCCTTTGCATCAACCGCCTCAGCGAAAGCGCGAATCGGTAAAAAATGATCAGCATCAGTGGGGTGGGGGGGGGGGGGACCAGTTCGTAAGCACTTCAGTATGGTGTCGAATCTGTTCAGGGCCATATACTCTCCAAAACCATCCCCTGGCAGTCCGTCTGTACCCTCACCATCCTTGGGTGCCCAGTGTGACCTCCTGCGACCCCTGTCCGCCAATGAAATGCGAAGCGACAACCCCAAAAAAACCATGAATTCTTCTGTTGTCAATGCACTGGCTAATCTGTGATTTTCCTGCTTCGCTAGCTCCTGGTTGGTAATTTGTAAAATGGTTGTAACAGCAGACATCGGGAAAAAATGAAGAAAGTGTCTACAAGGAGGGAAAATGCAAAAAAAAAAAAAAACAACAAAAAAAAAGCAAAATTTAGCAATTGCGAAATATTTTGCATCAAAGTGGACACTATGTTTGCATACAACAAAGACAAGAAAAAGTAAGTTGAAAATTTATTTTGATGAAGGTTTTTCTCTGAAACAACAAAACAATATTTAATGAAAATTACATACACATGTAAAGAAAGTGTAAAGGGTGTTGGGCTATACTGGAATAGTGAAAAGAAAGCGAAACAACAGAGAGAGAGAGGAGGTGGGACGTGAGTGGGGAGACATCAAACTTGTCTTCCATCGTAGACTTTGCTTTGTGTCGAGGCCGATCTGCGCTCCAATCCACTGCCTGCGGTCCCACCTTCCACTGGAACCCGTTTCAGGGAATTATAGTTACAAAGTCACACTTCTTGTCTGCTTTTGTCAACTTGTTTTCTCTCTTTTTCGTATGTCCCATTACAATACAATTTCAGGTTTTTTTTGCACCCCCCTGTCAATTTTTTTTTCCTCTTTCGTTATAGGCACTTTCTTCACTTTTTGCCTCATGAAGCAGTTCATACCCTCGTTCGCCTGACTAACGAGGAGCTGGAGAAGGAGCGAGAACCCCGTCTGCGGCAGGCCCTCACCTTTCAGGAGTTTTTAGTCTTCATTGGGCTCCTTATCAAAATCTCTCTTGCGGACCGAGGTCGTAGGCGTGCACACTGGGCCCCCACATCAGGACACGGTGCAGACGGGCTTCCGGGGGATGGATTTGGTAACATAATGAGGTGCAATCGGTTCGATGCTATCTTGAAAAATTTGAGGCTAGGCCCCCCTGCACATGAAGAGAACCCTTTTTTGCCAGTTCGTTCATTCATGCAGGCAGTGGATGCCACAGAAAGCCATAGTCCCGCGCAACATTCTCGTGGTAGATGAGAGTATTGGTCAATTTACGGGGGTGGGTATGCTCCCGCAAGCCTATTCCTGTTGGCAGAGAATATCATACCGTGTGTGATGTTGAAACAGGCATGTGCATAGGCATGGAATGTGTGGAGGGTAGGGATAGGGATAGGCTAAAAGAATTAGTAGATGAGTTTGGGGTCACTACTGCTACTACTTTGCGCCTAACAAAACCATGGTGGGGGAGTGGTCGAATTGTTGTTGGTGATTCGTGGTTTGCTTCTGTTAAGACAGCTACTGAAGTGAAGAAGAGGGTGTTAGATTTTGTAGGCCAGGTGAAGACTGCGCATTCAGGGTTTCCCAAAACGCTTTTGTGGAGTCAGAGGGGTCCTAACAAAGGCGATTTAGCTTCAGCCACATGCATGCATGAGGGGGTGGAGCTGCTTGCAATCAATCAAAACGATCGCAACCAGCAGCAAATTATCACAACTTGCTCCACAACTTTGCCTGGCAAACCCAGAGAGGCCCGTTTTAGTGTCAATGATCCTCGGGTTCCGCGCTGTGAGGCTGTGGCCCTTTATTATTCAGCTTTTAATGCAGTTGATGTATTCAATGCCGTGCGCCACGGGTCCTCTTCCCTCAATCTCACCCTTGGAATGCAGGATTGGAAGAGGGCAGATTTCTTTGGCATGATTTTGCTTGATTTCATTATCACGAATGCCTACAAACATTTTTTTTTTTTAGTCAGTCTGTTTTGTCCAAGTATGTAGCATCAAAAGGAACTACCAGGCCTGGGTATTTCAAACTTTTGCTTGCAGACTGCCTCATTTTGCATGGTAATGAGGGTAATTCTATTGTCTATGTGCCTGTGCCTGGACACCATATGGTATCAAGAATCACCTGACTTCCGGACCTGAAAAAAATAATAAATAAAAAAAAATTATTAATAATATTAATAAATATTATTTTTCAATTATCAAAAGTAAGAATAATTTATTACAAATTGTTTGGAGGCCGCTGCCTCAGTGTCTGGTTTCCAACGCGCTTAAGTAAAAAAATGATCTGATACCATGTGGTAACAAAAAAAAAAACGTACTTCAAAGCGATGAAAATTAAGTCCGCTGCTTTTTTTTTTCGGTTTTCCGTTTTGTTTATGCCAGGCATGACACGTTCTGCCTTCCCCGCTGCACAATGGCATCTCAGGACCGCAGGAGGCGCAATAAAAGCTCGTCATGGAGACCTTCTTTGCTGTGTAAGCATACAAACAGACTCGGTATCTACGTCTTTTCGGCCTCTCCGTACTCTCAGAATATGCTCTTCCTACCTGCTGTTTCTTTTTGACTTTGTCAGACATGATGACTAAGGGGTACCTACACAGTTCCATGCATTTTGGGGCGCCAGGTTGGGCAGGAGCGTTGGGTTCAGAAGGGGGGACAGAGGGGCGGTCAGAATCAGGAGGAACACCTTGTTTGAGGAGGGACGAAGCAAGCACAGATTTGAAATACCCGGCCTATTGTCGCCTTTCATCATATTGAGGTTGGCCAATGAGGACTGGCTAAAAAAAACAGTAATGCTTGTACGCATTTGTGACAATAAAGTCCAGCAAAATCATGAAGTCGACCTTGCGCCAGTCATTCAAAATAAAGGACAGATTGAGAGAGTTCGACCCGTGTCTGCACGAATTGAACATATCCGCTGCATTAAACGCTGAATAATACAACGCCACAGCCTCGCACCTTGGGACACGGGGTACGGTCTTACTAAAACGGGCATTACGCGGCTTACCAGGCAAGGTTGTGGAACATGTGGCAATAATTTGCTGCTGATTATGATCGTTTTGGTTGACTGCCAGGAGCTTTACCCCATCCTTTTCGCATGTGGCTGAGGCCAAATCACCCTTCTCTCCCCCCCCGTAAGCCCCAAAGTAGCCGCACAGGAAAGCCAGAGTGAGCCGTCTTCACCATTCCAACAAAATCGACACCCCTTTTCTTCATCTCGATTGCTGTTTTGCAAGAAGCGAACCACGAGTCCCCAACGAAGATTCGACCTGTTCCCCACCATGGCTTGGATAATCGTAATGTAATTGCAGTTGTAACACCAAACTCATGGGCGTATTGCTTCTGCCTATCCCTATCCTTACCCTCCACCAATTCCATGGCAATGCAGACCCCCGTTTCAACATCGCAGGCGGTGTGGTACTCCCTTCCCACAGGGATTGGCTTGCGGGGGACGATCATTTGGCCAGGCATTCCGTCTCCCGTAAATTGTCCCATACTCTCATCAATCGTAATGACTGCTCCTGGAACGATGGCTGCCCTTGCCTTTGCATCAACCGCCTCAGCGAAAGCGCGAATCGGTAAAAAATGATCAGCATCAGTGGGGTGGGGGGGGGGGGGGGGGACCAGTTCGTAAGCACTTCAGTATGGTGTCGAATCTGTTCAGGGCCATATACTCTCCAAAACCATCCCCTGGCAGTCCGTCTGTACCCTCACCATCCTTGGGTGCCCAGTGTGACCTCCTGCGACCCCTGTCCGCCAATGAAATGCGAAGCGACAACCCCAAAAAAACCATGAATTCTTCTGTTGTCAATGCACTGGCTAATCTGTGATTTTCCTGCTTCGCTAGCTCCTGGTTGGTAATTTGTAAAATGGTTGTAACAGCAGACATCGGGAAAAAATGAAGAAAGTGTCTACAAGGAGGGAAAATGCAAAAAAAAAAAAAAAAAAAAAAAAAAAAAAAACAAAAAAAAAAGCAAAATTTAGCAATTGCGAAATATTTTGCATCAAAGTGGACACTATGTTTGCATACAACAAAGACAAGAAAAAGTAAGTTGAAAATTTATTTTGATGAAGGTTTTTCTCTGAAACAACAAAACAATATTTAATGAAAATTACATACACATGTAAAGAAAGTGTAAAGGGTGTTGGGCTATACTGGAATAGTGAAAAGAAAGCGAAACAACAGAGAGAGAGAGGAGGTGGGACGTGAGTGGGGAGACATCAAACTTGTCTTCCATCGTAGACTTTGCTTTGTGTCGAGGCCGATCTGCGCTCCAATCCACTGCCTGCGGTCCCACCTTCCACTGGAACCCCTTCCCCAAAAGCCTTTCTTTCTCTTCCTCTAATTGCCCTGCTGTAAAAGGGCTAGGGTTTAGAAAGGGAACCGCTTCATCCTCTCCTCCCTCCTCCTCCTCTTCGTTTTCCTGCTCCTATACCTGGTAGTTCTGTTCCTGTTTTTGTTCAGCATCCTGCACCTCTTGTTCTTCTTCTTCGTCCTCCGATAATTCCATCTCTACCTCTTCCTCGTCCTCATTCATGAACTTCCAACTCGACCCTGCCTGCCCAGGCTCGGGCCTCAAATGCTTGGTCAAGAAGTAATAATCCTTTTCGTCAAAACGCATCGTAGCTAAAGCTTTTTGGTGTTTTGTTTCTATTTCTTTCAACACCCCCAAAGCCATAATGTGTTGAAAGGTGGGATCACCAAATTTCTTTTTGGCCCATGGCTTTCCAAACCGAGAAACTGGGACTGAAAGGGTGTCTCCCACCTCCATCTTTTTTCTCAAAAAAATCGTTGTGTGGTAGTTCACGTGGAAAAAGGGCAGTGGGAGGGGTCACACTTCAATAAAAAAAAAAAGAACTTCAACTAAAAATTTTGTCAAGAAATTTTACGAGTCGCTTGCTAGGGACTTTTTCAACATTTTTCTAGTGTTTTATTCATCAAAACTGCTCCGGTTTGATCGAGAGAATTTTTTGAAAAAAAGTTCTAAAAAACTGATACCATATGGTATCATCTGATACCATATGGTATCACCAGGCACATAGACACTATCCCTGCCCTCCCACAGCCTGCCCCCAGCCAGCCTAACATGCAGGATAGCTTTGCCCCATGCATGCAACTCCTCAAATACCCACATGTACCCATGGCAAACAAAATGAGAAAGAAAAGGGAGCTAGGGCACAACTATAACGAAGGTTTGGAGAGGTCAAAAAGACGTAAATGTGTCGTTTGTCTGCATGCCTTTTCAGAGAAGAAGGTATTTTACACTATTGTTTTATTGTGCTACCTGTGGGCCAGATGTGCCGCTGTGTGTGTGTGGGGGGGGGGGGGGGGAGAGGGCGGGCGAACATGTCACTCGTGGCACAAACAGCACAGAATCCCTTAACAAAATGCAAAACGCAGTCGTATTAATTAATCTGACTCTTAATGACATTGTGGTTGCCAGGTGGCAACTCAGCTGAAAATCATCTTCAAAGGGGGGCGGCAGACAATGGACATTGTGCACCAAAAACTTTTGTAATAAATTTTATTTTATTTTAATACTTGAAAATGAAAGAAATAGCTGTATTATTGATAAATTTCATGATTTTATTATTTTTTTCTTCTTCTGAAGTATTTGAAATCCGGTTGCCACATGGCAACCATGCACATGCACTTAAACAATATATATATATATATATATATATATATATATATATATATATATATATATATATATATATGTATATATATGTATATATATATATGTATATATATGTATTATTATGAATGTATGTATGTATACGTATGTATGTACGTAGGTATTTCTATCTTTATCTTTCTTTCTTTTTCATTTTTTATTATTCTTCCTCTCCTCCCACCCCCCTTCTTGTCCTCATACACTTTATTTTTTTCTTTTCTTTTCAGTGCGTTCAGATGGTTCAGACGAAGTTTGGTCAGATTGCAGATTTCCGTTTCAGTGATGATGAAGGTCAGGACTGTTCGTAATGTGCTTGTATGTATATATGTATTTATGTCAGTGCGTAAACAACTAGCTACTTCTTTCTCTATTATGTAATGCTACATACTATTTTATTCTATTTATCAGATACCAATAGGCTTGTGTTTACAATCTAGGCAATACAAGCAAAGAAGCAATAGCTAGGACTTTGGCGTCACGCTATGACAGAACCGGTGAACGTAGACCCTTGCTCTTCTCTGATAAAGCAGGAAATACTGAATGGTGCAAAGATTTCACGACTGATCAAGTAACTTCTTCATCCATGATCTCATTCACTCTCAATCGCGCGCTCTCTCTCTCTCTCTCTCTCCCTCCCTCCCTCCCTCTCTCTCTCTCTCTCTCTCTCTTCTCTCTCTCTCTCTCTCTCTCTCTCTCTCTTCTCTCGCTCTCTCTTCTCTCTCTCTCTCTCTTCCTCTCTCTCTCGCTCTCTCTTTCTTTCTCTTATTTTGTAGAGGAGCGACGTGCACCACTTTATGACACACTACCAAGCCGCGTGCTCTCAAAAGAGCTCGCTTGCTTATTTTTATTTCCTACAAGCGTTGGCGAAGGCTTTTCTCCCTCCTGCAGACAACAACTCTCTTATTACTTTACGCATGGACGACTGCAACACAATTTGGCGTCCTGTTAATGGTAGCGAATGATCATGTATTGTCTGCAAGTCAAGTAGAGGAAATAAAAACACCCGGTGGCCCTCTACTTGGATGTAACCTTCCACCTCTACGCTTACGGAATCCTTCAGATTCATTTCCAACACCTGAATCTCTGTTTCACAGAGATAATGTGACTTTGCACGCTCTGCCAGATCCTCCCAAAGCACAGGGGAAGGTCAAGAATTTTTCTTGGACTGGACAGAAATTGTTTGATCTCACAACAGCGTACTACGAGCAAAAAAACACAAACAACAAAAAACAGTCTGTTAACTGGAACATTTTTGCACATTACTACTCCATGGGTAGCAGATATTGCTGGCACAAAGCTGACATAAAAGATGTTTTCAAAAGAGATAAAGAATCTTTGAAACAGAGATGCAAAGATAATAGTAAGAAGAGGAAAAGACCATAAGTGTAGACTTTACTAAGGGACCGTGTTATTATTAAAAATTTCAGTCAGTCATCAGTCTGAACAGCAGCAGCAGCATACCAACAACAACAACACCAATCCAACAGCAATTTTTTTCCAATATGTTCATTAGTGCAATTATATTAATATTACATTAATACAATACCAGATGTTTTCAAAAACAGTGAACAGTCTGTCAGTTTGTTCGGCTGGGTTATATTTAAAACATGTGAACTGCCAGAATATTATAAATTTAATACATAAGTCAAACTTTAAATCCCAAGATCGGTTTGATTATTGAATATTTAATAACTACTTAAGACAATCGTCTGATTATGTTAAGATCGTCTTAACGTGACCTTGATTGAAAGCATTCTTATTTTCTTCTGAACTGATGTCTTCATTTTGTTTTGTTTTTCTTTGAGAGAGAGAGAGAGAGAGATATAGATAGATAGATAGATAGAGAGAGAGAGACTAGGAGAGAGAGAGAGAGAGAAAGAGAAAGAGAGAGAGAAAGAGAAAGAGAGAGAGAGAGAGAGAGAGAGAGAAACAGAATATAGATATTTTACCTTGCACACAACCTTTTCTTTTTTTTTTTTTTTTTTTTTTTTTTTAACCTGCAACCGTGCTACAGTTCATAATATTAAATGATTCCTAACTGCAAACTCAGGTCGGTTGGATTGTTGATTAACTACTAATCACATTATTCTTAAAGGAAGGATAGAAGAAGGATGAGAAGGAGGAGAAGAAGGAGGAGGAGGAGAAGGAAGAGGAGAAGGAAGAGGAAAGGGAGGATGAGAAGGAGGAGAAGAAGGAGGAGAAGAAGGAGAAGAAGGAGGAGAAGAAAGAGACGGAGAAGGAGAAAGGAGAAGGAGGAGGAGGAGAAGGAGGAGAAGGAGGAGGAGGAGGAGGAGGAGGAGGATGAGGATGAGGAGGAGGAGGAGGAGGAGGAGGAGAAGAAGAAGAAGAAGGAGGAGGAGGAGGAGGAGGAGGATGAGAGGAGGGATGAGAAGAAGGATGAGAAGAAGGATGAGAAGGAGGATGAGAAGGAGGAGGAGGAGAAGAAGGAGAGGAAGGATGAGAGGAAGGAGGAGAGGAAGGAGGAGGAGGAGGAGGAGGAGAAGGAGGAGAGGGAGAAGAAGAAAGGGAAGGGGGAGGAGGAGGTGAAGCTGGAGAAGAGAGGAGAAAGGAGAAGTGCAAATAGGGGAAGGAGGAGGAGGGGGAGGAGGGGGGGGGGGGGGGGGGGGGGGGGGGGAGGGGGGGCGGGGCGGGGGGGAAGGGGAGGAGAGGAGCACAGACAGACAGACAGACATAGATGGAAAGACAGACATACAGACAGACCGAGACAGACAGACAGACAGACCGACCAACCAACGCGGGGGGGGGGGGGGGGGGAGGACAGACAGACAGATAGACAGACACCGACAGAGAGACAGACAGACATGCATACATGCATACATGCATACATACATACATACATACATACATACATACATACATACATACATACATACATACATACGTACATACATACATACATACATACATACATACTGGGACAGGTAGTTTTTCTACTAGATTTTCTTGTAACATTCGGGTTTAGCCTTGTTTAAAAGGGTTTGTGTAGTTTCTTTGAATGTAAAGTGGGTGGTGTGTGTACTAAGAGAGAAACACAGCATGATGAAAATAATATAAAATATGAGAAGTAGCAAGATGAAATAAAAATCTGCTAGAGCCGTTCCCTGGGACTGAAATATTGTGTATAAGTTTGTCTATGTGTTTGATGAAGGAACATACATTGACTTTGGGTGTAGCGCACTTATGTGACAAAAACAGTCAACAAAGCGTCTGAAAGCCTAGAAAATCACCAAGCAACTATAGAATGGAGAAGCTCTAACCGACGCAAGAAACATGATAAAACACATTTCCTGAACATATTCCATAAATCCCACACGTTTGTATATGTGTACTTGCATAAGGAATGACGCGAGCTTGTTATATCTGACCAACAGGTGCAGAAATCAGCAACAGAATATATAATGGATGTGAGCTGTACAAAGGGTGTAGGGTTGTGTTGCAGACATAACTGCTATGGATGCATGTTGGAGTACTTGTTGGCTTAGATGTAGGTAAATGAATGCTATGCTGTGTGATGAGTGCACGCAGACAAAACAATCAGAAGAAGAAACAAGTGGTGGGTCGGTGGAAACAACAAACCAAACAGGTGATCATGATCATGACACAGCGTTAGCCTTGGAAAATACAGCCAAGCCAGGAAACTGTTTTAAGTCATTACGAAAAGAGTTAGAGAGCACTTTGGCTGTCTTTGTAGCTCAAAACATCCTGTGCCTCAGTAGGTCGAACAGGAAACAAACATGAAAACCAACCTCTTTGCCCAAAATTTCGAAATGCCTGATTTCCTACAGCTCCAATGCTACCAAATAACCTATTTGCAAACCTTAAAACAACAATCAATCACTTATCTGTGCTTTCGACATGCCAGACTGCCCGAGAAAAGGTATAGTATAGCAGACAAAAGTAGTTGATACACCAAAAGTGGTCAGAAATTTTCTATAACACACAAAAATTTCCGACCACTTTCGGGTTGTATGATAAAAACAGGTAATCAATACAGAAGGCCAAAAGCCCCATATCTCCAACACGTTGGAGATAATCAGACAACCACAAGCACCATTATCTCCGACACGTAAATCTCCGACACGTAAATCTCCGACACGTAAATCTCCGACACGTAAATCTCCAACTAGTTGGAGATAGAGATAGAGATTGAGCACCGACGGAAAACATATATTATACAATAAGAAAAAACGAATTTATGTCAACTGCGACACTGCGACAAAAAAGCGAAATTCTGTCGCAGAGGTTGCGACACTGCGACACCGCGGTGTCTTGGTGTCGCATGGTGATATTCCGGAAATAGAATTTTCTAGAATTTAAGCCACCAGCCACCTAAAAATCCAATATTACCTTAGCCTTTTTTTCTCGCTTACTACTCCTGATATTCTCTGGTTGAATGTCTTCCCTCTTAAGTAATTCTTTTGTCTTTTTTTCTTTAATAACTTCTTTGGTCTGCTCCTTCATATCTTTTTCTTCATCAACAGGTTTATCAAAATCAGTTTTATATATATATAATGCCGACCGTAAAAGTCCTGAGAAAAGTGTTAGGTGAAGAAAAAAGGAGACGATGTCCAAAAATTAGCAAATTAAAAAAGGCTGAACTGCTTAAATTAATGGAACATTATGGAAAGATGATATCGGAAAAGAAAAAATTTAAGAAAACTACGAAACCACCGCCTAAGTTTAGACTAACAGAAAAAAAACAATCCGCTATTAAATCAACCAATGACATCACATTAAGCGGAGATACAGAGAAAGAGATAGCAAAACTAAATGAAGATTTAATTGAATATGATAATGATATTCGTGCTATCCGTTATGCGAAAGTAAGAAAGCGAACGAAGAAGGAAACTTTTGCAGAAATTGAAAAAATTAGAAATAGTTTTAGTAAAAGGCGAAATACCTTAATAGACAGAATTAAAGTGTTTGAAAAACAAGATGAAAGGTATTTAGAAGATATTAAATATCGTATGATTGATACAAGAAGAATTAACAATAAATTAAAAAGTTTGCTTAAAAATTACATGAAAGATAAATGGGATTAAAACTTGAGAAAACATTTTTCAACATCATTATTATTTTTTTCTTTCTTAGCACCTGAAGATTGATTATAAACATTAACGGATATATTTGATTTTTTTCCTTTCCCTTTCTTAGGCTCCAATCTAACTCGCGAGCGAGATAGATTATCTTCTTCTTCACTACTCTCACTTTCACTTTCTTCACTTTCGTCAGGCTCGGGCTCTATCTTCTTGCTCTTCTTCGCTCTCTTAGTCTCCGCCTTCGCTCTTTTGATTTTCATTTTCGCCATCTTTTCGGCAATGATATCAGTGAAATCAACCTCATCCTCACTATCACTCTTCTCCTCTGGGCTATCGTTATCTTGCTCAGTAATAATATCCTTTGCAAAGTTCTTTTCTTCAATTTGTTTTATTCGTTCCTCCATATCTTCGTCTTCTTGCTTTACAGCATTTCTATATTGTGCTAATACATTTTTGGCATGCTCCATCTTTCGTTGTTTTGCTTTCGCTTTTATTCCTTCCACAGCACTACCCCAGTTCTTACGACTTGCTTCAGCGGACGGCATTCTATACTAAGATTAATATATTTTTAGTATTTACAAATTAATTATTTTATTAATTAATATACAATGGGTAGTCAATATAAATCCTTACTAGGTTTATCAGAAATTGCTGTTGATAGTCTAGACATAAAAAATTTAGACCTTACCAACACTAATATTATTGGTTTAAACACAGACAGAGTGCCAGAAGATGCAGAACCCGTAAATCTTTATTTCACTGATAACCGCTTTGATACACGGCTCGCTTTAAATCAACAACAGATGTCAAAGAAGGAAAAAATTTATACTACACAGAGCAACGAGTAAGGGACAACGACGAAGTTAAAGCCTCAACTCAACACCGCTCCAATACAAGTAATCCGCACCAAACCAGTCTATACAATCTCATAGACACAAACATATCCGCACCAGCGGTCGGGCAATACTTAACATATAATGATGTAGATGGTAAATGGAGAAATACAACAATCGGCTCAATTGATACACTCTCTGATGTAGTCATAACAGCACCAATTGCTATGAATAGTTATCTAACATATAACTCAATAAACTGGGTAAATAAAACATTTCCAAAAAATGTGGATGAATTCGGCAACATTAGTATGGGTGGTAATTTGAATATAACGGGAGTTAATTTACTAAATACCAAAGATGTTGATACTTGGATATCAGAGCACGAAAACAATAATGATAAAGTGTCAGCGGATGGCTCAATTAATACACACAGCGATGTTTTGATTACAGGCACACCCGCCGATAACCAACTGCTCATTTATTCAACAGGCCAATGGCGTAATACAAACTCTCCATTTCTTAGATTGGATGGTCTCGCTATGATGATAGGGGATTTAAATATGGGGGGTTTTAATGTAGCAAATGTCGGTAATGTTGATGGTATTGATGTTTCGGCTCTTGATACCGCAGTCGTTAAACTAACAGGAGACCAGACTATAACAGGGAATAAAACATTTACTACTTATGTGGGTGTAAAAGACTCAAATCCATTAAACACAGGCAAATTATTCTTCAATTACAACAATAATATGGGTTCTATCTATTCGTCGGAGGCAGGTGGAGCAACGGGCTATCCATTATCTTTTGTCGGCTCGTCCATACTTTTTGCTCCAACAACAGGTGGTGGAATGACATTGACAAATAATGTTTTAAATTTTAACAGCACGACAGCAATCAGCGGACTGCCCGCACCATTCTACGACGGCGATGCTTCAACGAAAGCATATACCGATACGAAACTAGCAAAGGACGGAACAACGGCTATGACGGGCAGTTTAAATATGGGAGGATTTAACATAACAAATGTTGGTAATGTTGATGGTATTGATGTATCCACCCTTGATACTTCTGTCGTTAAACTAACAGGAGACCAAACTATAGCAGGAACCAAAACATTCAGCAACATAATAAATGCTAGTGCGGGGATTGATATGAAAAGTCAAAGTATAACAAATGTTAATCTTGTTGATGGTGTTGATGTTTCTATTCTTGATACTTCTGTCGTTAAACTAACAGGAGACCAAACCATAGCAGGGAATAAAAAATTTACTTCAACAATAGAAGTGCGGGGTGCTACTGCTCCAACCGCTTTTGATGGTATCGGTATTGCCTTTGATACGGCGACAAATATAGGAGAGATTGTGGCACAAAAAATAGCAACCGCGGCCTATTATCCGATACAAATAACAGGGTCATATGTTGATTTATATGCGGGGGATAATGTAATCGCGACCGCGACTGGCACTACACTATCTTTGAACAACAGAAAAATTACAAATTTGGCCACACCAACAGCAACAACGGACGGAGCAAATAAAAGTTATGTAGATACATTAGACTGGCAAAATGTGAAACTAACAGGAAACCAAACCATAGCAGGAATTAAAACATATAGTAGTGGTGTTGAAATAACGGGAAATTCAATCAATGCGACAACAAATGGCACATTTATCGTTTTCAATTCTACCAGTAATATCGGGTCAATTGCTAGTTTGGATATGAAAACTGCAACATATTACAACTTTGAAATTTCTGCGAAAAAAATAAGTTTTATTATTGACGGGACGATAGTCGGTTGGGTAAATGCTTCGGGGTTAGATTGTAATAGTAGCAAAATAGCCAACCTTGGAACTCCGACATTATCAACGGACGGGGCGAATAAAACGTATGTAGATACATTGGACGGGCAAAATGTAAAACTATCAACAGACCAAACCATAACAGGAAGTAAAACATTCAACGGGGCGAGCACTACGATAAAATATCTAACTTTAACAAACAATGCTGATTTTAATAATCAAACTATCATTAATGGTGGAAATATAACATATAATGGGGCGAGGATATTAAACCAAAATGGAGGAGATATATTCTTTTCACAGACATCAGGAGATTATCAGTATTTCTTATTTACTCTAAATACCGCTACAAGTGGAACCGCAAACCAACGAGGTTATGTATTTACGAATGTAGCATCTGATGTAAAAGGGGCGGGACTTTATATTTCAAAACTTTTGGATAATAAAAGTGCTTCGTCTGACATTGTCCGTTTTAACAATGCTGGCGGTATGCGGGTTTATGGTGCTTTGGATATGAATTCAAACAATATAACAAATGGAGGAACAATAACTGGAACAACAATTACTTCAACCGCTGGTATATCAACAACAACAGCAACCGCGAGTGGATTAATAACGGCAAATGCGGGTATATCAACAACTACGATCACAGCGAGTGGCCTAATAACAGCGACAGGAGGTTCAAGCATAGTTATACAAGGAAATACTAATGGTGGTAATACGAGAGGAATATTTTTGTGGGACACTGGCAATACAAATTATGGTATTTATATGGCTTCAAATGGAGAAGGTGCAAATACCAGAAGTCTAGCGGGAGGGTCTGCGGTTGCAGGCAATGATTTCACTTCTTTTGCTGTTAGATTTAGAGTGAGCAATGCTTCAACCGATGGATTTATATGGGAGAACTCTTCCGAACAATTGTTAATGTCATTAAACGGGGCAAACGGCACTTTATGGACAAAAGGGTTAATAACGGCTAGTGCGGGTGTATCAACAACAACATTAACAACGAGTGATAAAATAACAACAGCACTAGGTAAGCCGATAATCATAGGCAACTCAACAAAGGGAGTGGGATCAACAGGTGGTTTAGAAATATACGGGACGGCGAGTAATGTCGCAGGAGCACACATACAGGCAATAACAACGGCGGATGCTTATCCAACATTTCAATTATTGAATTGGGCACACGACAATGTTAATTTAAGTTTTGATGCTTATTTTGATGGCACGAACTGGAAATCAAGCCACAGCGGTTCAAACTTTCTAATTCAAAAAGGTGGAAAACTCGCTTTTTATTATAATTCAGGAACAGCGGTTGGAAACAATATATCTTACACTGAGGCGATTAATATTAATACGTCGGGAGAGTTAGTTTTACCAACAGCATCCAGCGGTAATTTATTAATACGAAAAAGACCCGCTTCTACTAATGACCCGCAACTATTTTTTAAATCGGGAGGATATACGAATTATGGTGTAATTGTTTCTTCAACTGGTTTGCTTCATGCTTGGACTACTTCAAACTCTACTACTGGTGAGCCGTCAGGTAGTTATAATTATATCCCGCTAAATGGTGCTTGGACAAACTCCTCGGACAGAAGGCTAAAATCGGATATTAAAACATTAGACTGCGGTGATTGTTGCGATAAACTAATGAAAATAAATTGTTGTTCATATTATTGGAAATCAGATGAGAAGAAAGAAAAAAAAGGCCACGGATTTATTGCGGACGAAGTCAAAAAAGTATTTCCTGAATTTGTATCTGAAAGTGGAATGAAAGCAGAGGATGGAGAAGGCTACCTTGAAGGCGTAACATATACTGACTTTATACCGATATTGGTAAGCGGATTTCAACATATGGCGGATAATCTCGGACATGTCCGAGATAGGGTGATTAATTTAGAAAAAGAAAATAAAACTTTACTTAATATATTACAAGATTTAACCAACCAACTAGCCGAAATACGAGCCGTTGTATATCCAACCAATGGCTAATAATACAACCAGACTTCACAGACCCCCACCTATCATGGATATGGATGGCGAACTAACTCCAGAATTAAAGTCTCGTGTTCTTGAAGTAGAACTAAAGACTGAGGAGAAAAAAATAGAGCACGAATTAGAGGATAACTGGTCGTGCTGTTGTATGAAAAATAGACCAACCGACAGCCGACTTATTAAATACTTATTTCAAATGGGTATCATTATCTCCATTAAACCCTTTGTATCGTAAGGCTATCTGAAAAGAACTTACCTTGTGAGGTTGCTAATACTTATGTCGGTATTTTAACACTTTTGATTGGGATTTGCCTTCCATCGCCTTCTTCATCCAAAAAGTAAATTAAATACCAAACACTGATAAACCAAGCATATTGTTTTTTTGTCTATTTTTTCTGTAATTGTGATAATTTTTCTTTATTTTCTTCTCTATATTTTTTCTTTTTTTGTAATATTTGTTTTTGGTTTTCTACATAGTATTCTTTCTTTTTTTGGGTTATTCGCTCCTTATTTTTGTCATACCAATCCTTCTTTTTTTGTGATAATTGTTCTTTATTTAGTTCCCGCCATTCTTTATGAGGTCTACATTCTATTTTTTTATTGACACAATTTTCTGTTTGTCTAATCAATTCTCCTTCTCGCTTTCTTAGTTGATATACATTTTCACATGGGTAATCTTCAATTAGTTCAATATAAGTATCCACGTGTTGTATTATTTCAAAACTAGTAGTATAGTAATGTTTTCCATTTATATATCGTTTGTAAGTTGATTTATGATCTACAAGTCTTTGCGATAATGTCTGAGTTGTTGAACCAATGTATATCAGATTAGTCTGATGTGATCTAATAGCATAAATTTTTCCTTGTTTGTAGTCAGGCATTATGGTTTTATATGGTTTATTATGGTTATGTTTGAATAGAATAACATTCGTATATATGAGACCTATACCACATACTATCACCAGCGCATATTAAAGGAACCGCGTCACTAAACGACCGACAATCGTTTAACCCATTGTTAATATAAATACAAGTAAAATTATTATTTAGACCTGATTGAATACAATGAATACAATTCGCCTTTTTTTGACCAAAGTCTCTATTTAAAATGAAAAAATCACACATAGTCCGAGCAATAGTTGAGCACACAAATAATAATATTAATAACATTTTTATATATTATATTATATAATTTATGAGTGAGTTCAAATATCAGCGGATTATTTTTCTGAGCAATGATTTTGCGGGAGGAAGCAAAACATTTAATAAGAATATCCAAATGTCATTCACACCCACCAAAATGAATGTTAAGTTTATCCACTATATGAACGACCAGACCGAAACCAAAACCAGAATTCTTTACATGGATAGAATTGGAATTATTGGAACATTCGCGGATAGTAATATAGCAAACATTTCAAATCTCGGTTATAATTTGGGTGTTGTCGGATGGACTGACGGCCAATATACATTTAAAATCCTTGAAACTGACAGCGGAAATATTGACACAGGAAATTTAGCGGGACGAATTGTTGTGTGTTTGGAATTTCTTGCTTAATAATATATATGATGCTTAAGATAAACAATGTCAAGGTGAAGCCAGTAAAACAAGAGGGTGATGGAAACAAAAAGGCCAAGGGTTATAAATTATTTAATGAGCCGTATGCCAACATATTTCTACTTGCCCGTAAGAAGAGCGGTAAGACGACAGCACTCTTTGAAATACTGAAACGGACAACAGACAAAAAAACCCGTATTGTCATTATCGCTTCAACAATTCACAAGGACTACATTTATAAAGCAATGGTAAAGCACTTTAAGAACAGAGGCAACCCAATGGCGATTTATACCTTTCTCAAATCAGACGGGAATCTCCGACGTGTCGGAGATAGTGTCATAGACTATGAACTAGACAAACTGAACAGGCAGGATGAAGAGCACGAAGGAGAAGTAAAACAAGACAAAGAGGAAATAGAGAAACCACAATTTTTATACTTTGGAAAAGAAGAAAAAAAGAAACAGACAAATGAAGCACCGAAAGAAAGACCAAGTAAGTATATTTCGCCAGAGGTTGTTTTTGTTTTGGATGATTTAGGGAGCGGTTTAAGAGATAAGTCCGTAAGCGATTTGTTAAAAAAGAATAGGCACTATAAATCAAAGGTGATTATGTCTAGTCAGTATCTGAACGACCTACGACCAGAAGCCATTAAGCAGTTAGATTATCTATTAATCTTTCCAAGCCAGTCTCAGGATAAAATGGAACTCGTGTATAAACACTTAGACTTATCTTTTGATTTTGATTACTTTCTTCAAAAGTATCATGAAGCAACAAAGGAGAGATTTAATTTTCTTTATGTTTCAAGTGTTGATGATGAGTTAAGAAAAAATTTTGCTTATCGGTTAAAGTAAAAAAAATTTAGAATTAATTATTTTTTTATATAGTATATGGTAGTAAAAACAACTCGTGTTGAAGTCATTCCAACAATCGGCAAACGAACTATTAACTCAAGCACAATGGCTGGAGGTAAGAAAGTATCTCGTCGCAAGAAGAAGCAAGGAGGAAAGGGACAGGCTGGCGGTAAAATTAACTGGGCAAAGGTTGGGAAAACGGCTTTGGCTGTTAATAAATTCCTTCGTGATAACAAAGTAATTTCTAGAACTGCGGGAGCCTTAAGCAGTATTGGAGTTCCTTATGCTGGGTCTGTCCAAGCCACCGCTTCAAAACTCGGATATGGCAAGATAAAGCAGAGAGGATGCGGTGCCCTTAAATTCTAAAAAAATAATTTGATATAACACAGAAATATTTTTTGTTTTATATAATGAAAACGAAGAAACAGAAATTAAGACCCCCGCGGGTTTATAGAAACAAAAGCGGGAAGCCGTATATTATCCAGAAGGGTAAAAAATATTATCTTAATTTTGGCAATAAAACAAATGATATGAGCACACTTCAAATTGTTAAACTTTTTATGAAATACTTAAGCACAAAATCTCCGACACGTAAATCTCCGACACGTCGGAGATTGGGATTTACACCTAAGCGAAAAGAAGACTTAAGGAAAGTCCAGAGTCTGTCTGAGATTGAGCAGAATACGAGAACAGCCATTAATGACCACTTAGACAAACTTAAGAAGGATAAATACGAAAAGATTGATGAGATTGACCAAAAAGAGAAAAAAGCACAGGCGGATGCTGAAGAAGAAAAGAAGAGACAAGAAAGAAAAGACATAGCAGATGCTAAGGAAAGACAAGAAATAAAGGATAGGGAACATAAAAGAGAACTGGAGGAGATTAATGAAAGAAAGGAAGAAATAAATAGGAGATTAAGAAGGGAGCAAAAACTCATAGAAGATGTAAAATATGAAGAAGACAGAAAAAATAGAATACAAGCATTACCACCATATCTCCAACGAGTTGGAGATAATCCACAATATCAATATATTATGCCACCACAATATGGACAGCCACAAACACCACAATTTGGACAGCCACAAGCACCACAATTTGGAGCACCGCCGCAAGCACCACCATTAGCACCAGCCTTACCTAATTTAGGAGATGAAGCACCATTGAAAACAAAAGAGCAATATGAGGAAGAAAAAAAGCAAAAGCAGAAAGATATTGAAACACTGAAATTAGCAGGATATACAGATAAATTCATTAAAAAGATGAGTCTCAAAGACTTACAAAAAGCCAGTCAAGATATTCAGATGGCTATAGCCACAGCGACATCTTTAGAAGAACAGAAAAAGTTAGCAGAAGAATATAAAGAAAAACTTGAAAAGGAAAAAAAGAAAGCAGAAGAAAAGGGTAAGCATCTTGAAAATTTACAAATTAATCAATTTTTAATCTCTGGATTTTCAAAAACTTATCACCCAACCATTACCATAAAAGAGTTAGCACAGGCTTTAAAAAAGAGACTAGATAATGATGGTCATAACAAATTAAATTACAAAGACACTTCAAAGTGGATTATTAACATGATTAAAAGGTTTAATATTGATGTTGGAAGTGAGGTGGAAAACGTAAAAAGAAAAGTAGCAGACTATGCTAGATATGAAAATTATATGGGCATAAGTGAGCAAAAAGGTACTGGAGCGAAGACATTAGATGAATTAATTGATAAGGTATTTTCAATAGCGAAAATAAAAAAATACTTAGCCCGCAAAGATTGGAAACACACAATGAACAAACATGATTTTGTGAATACTCTAACTAACAAAATGACTTCCGATCCCAATTTAGATAAACGAGTTTCAACAGATTTGAATATTGACGAGGGAATGCCCCAACCGCTACCCCCTACGATTACCGCATCATTAGAACAACCACAGCCAGAGCCCGAGCAACCAGAGCAACAGCCAGAGCAACCAGAGGCAGAGTCAAAACCACAGCCAGAGCAAGTCCCATTACAAGGAGAGGGGCGCGGGCTAATGACTAACGAAATAGATGACATAATGCAAAAATATGGATGGTATCTCGGAGCGATAGCAAGTGATGAAATCTACAAACTAAATCCAGAAAAAAGAAAGCGATACGGATTTATTATGAATTTAGATAATCACAAACAAGCGGGGTCTCATTGGATTGCTATATGGGTAAGTCTAGATAAAGACAGGAGTGTTGAAGTGTATGACCCATTAGCACTTTACCAACCAACGGAAGACTTTCAGCAACAAATGAAAAGGCTAATAGATAAAAGCCACCCCGATAGTTATTTATTGATGAAGGTCAATCAAGTAAAGCAACAATCAAACACCTCGGACACGTGTGGTTGGCATAGTATGAACTTCCTCCTCCAACGTAGTAAAGGCAACCGATTTAAGTTTGCTACTGGCTACACAGACTTAAAAGAAGACGAAGCGGAAAAATTGAAAGCACAAAATGGCTACGGCTTTGACACTTTTATATAAAAGATAGTTATCAACTACACTCTCATTCGTTTCACTCATTCTCGTTTGTTGATAACCATCGAAAACCGATTTATTTTTTCAATAAAGAAAAAAACGATGTTTAGAATAAGCGAGAGTGCGCCAGCACGAAGCGCAATTCTAAATATCATGGAGTATAAGGGAGGTCGTGCGACGGGTATCTATTACATAAATAGCAAAAATAGAATAACGGGGACAGACAGCGACTTTACACACGAAGTCAATATGAAGGGTCTAGACAATCCCACACATTGTAAAATTCTTCATATCTATGTTCCAAAGTCGTATTACTCTGTGGCTTCACCATATAATACTTTTACATTATCCGAAGACGGATATGAGGCTTTAATTACAATACCTGAGGGAAACTACACAATGAACAATCTAAAAAATAAACTATCTGAGGTGTTAACCGCAGACAGCCCAAATAATTATACTTATGTTGTATCCAGTAATAATACCAACATAGAACCAGAGGACGGCAAATTAACATTCAGTGTGTCAGAGAATAAAGGTATTCAACCGCGGTTTATATTTGATGCTGATACACGTATTCACGAGGTAATGGGTTTTGATAGAAACTCAACATATTTCTTTGCTAATGATTTTATTAAATCGCCAAATGTAATTATTCTAACTGGCGAAAAAACTCTGTATCTTCAATCGGATTTGGTGAATGAAGGTGATAATCATGTGCTACAAGAAATATACACAGCAAACGAAATTCCTTTCGGCTCTGTCATTTATGATGGAAGAGGGTCTGAGTATGGTAAAACATTGTCCGCTAATTCAAACAATGTATTCAGGTTTTACTTGACGGACGAAAACGACCAAGCAATAAATCTTAATGGTTTGGGAATAGTTATGACATTATTGGTTTATCGTGAAACTAATTACTTTAGTTTATTTAATTCATTCTTCAATCTGTTGAAGGCAAGATATTCATAAATCCGCACTTTCATTGTCATTCTCGTGCGGTTTATGAACATCGATTGTAAGTTAATATCAATTATTTATTTTTTTTCACAAAATAAAATAGATGTTTTAGAATAAACGATAGTGCGAAGCACGAAGTGAAATTCTAAAATATCAAAAGAAAAAATGCCTGTCCAATATGGAGGAGAACTAGTCCATCAGACTAAGGAACTGCTCACTGGTAAGTATGAATTGAACAAACTTACCACTCGTGAAGGCTCACAACCCGTCGCACTTACTACTGCTGGTGGTCTGGAAAACACCTTTGAAATTCCTACTAGACCTTTGAACCTTGCGAGGAGTGTGTTGCGATTTACATACACTCCGTCTGGTGCAGGTGGTGCCGACCGCTACAATCGTATCTATATGGATTGTCTGTCTATGATTAAAACTATTGAACTGCGAAGCCGAAGCGGTCAATATTTGTGCAATCTTCAACACGTGGGCAATTACACTAAGATGATTTGGAAACCAGAAATTAAGTATGAAAAATTTATGGCACTTGAAAATCATGGTGCTGGTGTGGCTAGCGGTGCTATGCTTCAAAAGTGTAATGCGGGAAAAGTTGAAATTGGAAGCGTAGCGGATAGAAAGGCTATTGCTGATGCTGTCAATACTGCTGGATTGGTCGCTGCAGTTCAAGGATATTACAAAGTGCCACTTGTTAATGCCCGCCGTCATAATGATACCGCTCTCGCTGATAGCACTGCTGGAAATTATAGTTTGGTTAATGTTCCTTTTGAGGAGGCTAAGTATTTTGAAGGCGGTGGTGATAATACTGCTACCCCTGTTATTAATGTTAAGTTTCCTTTGGGTATGCTGTTTGGCACTATTTTTGAACTGGATAAGACTATCGGATTTAATGAAATTTTGGATTTGCGTATTGTGTGGGCTGAAACCAACCGCTCTTCATTCTATGGCGATGATGAGAGTGCTATCTCTGCTGGTGCTACCGCTACGACCGCTGGGGCTATTGTCTCTAACCTAAATCTATTCCTTGCTGTTGAGACTGACCCGAATGTCATCCTCGGAGTCCAGCAAAAGATTGCGGGTGAAGGCTTTCCATTTAAGATTGAGTATCCTATCGCTTGGAAGCAAAGTCTTCAAACAACTCAGCAAAATTTTGTTATCAAAATGAACCGCTCGCAGGGTGAGAGAATTCGTCGTATCTATACATCTGTCTTTAACAGCACTGAGAGTGCCAATACTTCTTTTGATAATGATAATAGAGCAGATGGTAAAGTTATTACTTATTACACAACACTTGATGGAACTCGTCTCCAACAATTTGATGTTGACACATCTGAGAATGAAGACTATATGATTTTGAAGGATAAGTTGAAGGGGAGTGCTATCCTAGACAGCGATGTCTATCATTACAACTGGTTCCACGTAGATACTTGGGATAACAACCGCCCGCTATGCGATAAGGATACCGACGGCTATGAGGTGAGTGGTCTAAGCCTTGACACCGAGAGACGATATGAATTTTCGGCAACTACTCCCAATGCTATCCAAAACCATTACACATTCGCCATTCTTCAGCGAAGTGTGCTTGTGAAGGGAATTGAAATTTTGATGTCGTAAGAGGCGATTATTAATTTTGTTAGTTAATTTATTTTTTTATTATTAATATATAATGTCCCACCAACGAAATTTGATAGCACAAAATCCAGACGGCGAATTTATAAATGTCAGTGTTGGATATGATGGTAATATGGAAACAAATAATTCAAAAACCGCTTTTGGTGAAGCAGTAGTAGGTCAATTAACACCAGTATTACAAGAAATCTTTCCATATACCATTAATACTAGGATATGGACAAAAACAGAAACAAAATCGTCTGTGTCATTTTTGAATAATATGGCTGAATTGAAAACAACTGCTAATGCTACGGCAGATGCTGGATTAGTAAGTAAAAGGAGAATAAAATATAGAACTGGAATGGGTGTCCTCGCCCGCTTTACTGCTATATGGACAACGGATGATACAAAAGATTACTATTCATTTATTGGACTAGGAAATGATCTCGTTGATGGATTTTATTTTTACAAAAATCAAGCAGGAATGAATATCGCGCATATTAAAGGAGGTGTTGCAGTTTATATTGACCAAGAAGACTGGGACGACCCATGCGATGGTAATTTTGCTATGCCGAACTTAGACTGGAGCAAAGGAAATGTATTTCAAATTCAATTTCAATATTTAGGCTTTGGTGCTATTAAGTTTTACATTGAAAATCCAATAACAGGATTATTTCAATTAGTTCATATGATTGAGTATGCGAATGCTAATAATGGTGTAAGCCTGCGAAATACAACATTACCTTTTACGGCAGTCATGAGAAATGATGCAAAGACTGGAATACAAATTCTTAAAACGGCGAGTGCCAGTTTATTTATTGAGGGCTCAAATACTATTAATACCAGTATTACAAATACTGCGGAAGGAGACGAAAAAACGAGCACCACTGAAAGCCCCATTTTAAGTATCAGGAATAAAGCACTATTCAATAATAGCCTAACCAACTATTCAAATGTCTTTCCTTCCTTGGTAAGTATTACGAATGAAGATACTAAGTCAAATGTCGTCAGAATGGTATTGAATGGGACACTAACAGGGGCTGGTTTTGCTGATGTTGATGCCACAACTTCAATCGTAGATACAGACACAAAAGCAACCGCTATCGCCAACGGAACGACAATTTTTAAGATTTATGTAAATGCCGCCTCAACTCAACAGATTAATCTCAGAACATACGATATTCAATTAACACCGAACGATGTTTTGACATTCACACAGAAGGCTGTGACGGCAGGTGCTGGTAGCAATATTAATGTTATCGCTAACTTCATAGAAGACCAATAGATATTACATCGTTTAAAAGTAAATAATAAAAAAAATAATAAGCGGAAAAGCGATGTAATATCAATTATAAATATTTTTTTACCGCATCTTTGTTATTAAAATAAGGTTGTTGAATTAAATATTCAAGGTATGGTTTATCAATCTTAGCGACATCTTCAATTTTCATTTTTTTATACTTACCATATTGAAGAAAAATGTCTGCTTCGTGTTGTTGTTCTTCTTTCTTTGCAATTTCTACCCCTACATTAGCCTTTATTTCAGTAATCCCCGTGGAAGGGACTTTGTCCCTTTCCAAACCCGCGGGGGTATGGTAGGGGGTGAAACCCCCTCCATCTTTTAAATCTGCAGTCGTAAAAGGTGTGCTCTGCTCTTCGTCCGTTATAGCAAATGTTGATTTATCTTGCAAATCAACATTGGACGGAATAACTACTTTAACATTATCATAATGTTGATTTTGTTCAAAATCAACATTGGGTTTATATTGCTCATAGAAAGAAACAATGTCGGGTTTAGTCCATTTAATAGTGGGTTTCTTAACTTCGCTGTCAATGTTCCATTTTTCAATTTCATTCAAGTAGTCCTGCTTGGTGCTTAGGTCTGTCATTGATATATATACTACAAAATAATTTTTATTAAATGTATTTTTTTACTTCACTTTTAATGTCAGTAAATTTTTCAAACCACGGCTGTTTCATAACCCATTCAAGGTATAGCTTATCAATAACCGCTATATCTTGAATTTTCTTACCTTTATACTTACCAAATGGAAAAACATCGGTTGGCTTGCCAGCCCGCGCATTTTCAATCATTTGGATTTCGTCAGTAATTATCTTTTTTACATCGGTAAGAGAAAATGTTTCTTTTTTATTTTCAATAGAGAGTTTCTCAAACTTCTCGCATAGTCTGGTGAGGGCGGTCATTGGTGTATATAGACTGACGAAAATTTTTTATGGAAAAAAATAATTTTTTTTTTAAAAATAATTAATTCTTTTATGTCCTTATATGGTATCCTCGCGGAATGCTATCATTATCAGTATAGAAATCTCGTCCGCACCATCTCGTCTTATTTACAACTTTTACAACATTCTTTTGGTGTTGAATGCTAAAGTGTTCAATGTGTTGCTGTTTGCTGTTTCTGCTCGTGTGTATCTTCTTCATTATGAAGTCTCTTGTGTTTGTCAGGCTTTCGCCCTTGTCCATTAGTTCATATGAAGCAGGATTTAATTTCTTCAAGTCCAATCCTTTTCCTCTAAAGTGGAAATGTGTCTTGCCTTGCTCATCGCCTTTCTTAACATACTCCAACATATACAATTTTGGTGCTACCCATATACCCCTTATTATTTTACAATCATCGCCAAGGTCATCACTCATACCGCCGATTGATTTATCTCTAAATCTTCTTATTTTTTCTATCGTTTTTACATGTGCTTGAATGCTGTCTGTGTCTGTATAATAATAATCATTTTCTAGATTGTTGTCTGGATTAGCCTCCGTCATATATTTATACATAATTCGTCTGCTGTATGCTAATATGAAGGCTCCGCAGTGTGTCGGTTTTGTAATTTTCTTTTCTAATGTTTTCTCGTCTCTTGGAATTCCGCTGATAAGCCATAAATCATCATTAAACTTTTCAATATCGGTTATCACATGACTAGCCCAAAATTTCCAATATTCGCTATTTTTTGAAATATACTTACTCGTTGAGTTTATCGGTCTTTGGATTGTCTTCCCGTATAAGGCATTCATAAATAACTTAGCGAGTAGATATTGTGGTGTTCCTTTCTTTGAATTTTGTTTTTTCTTGAATAACTCCAAAATGTAATCTTTAAATACTGGTTCGGCTCCTTCCGTGTAGTATCCGCGATTAATTTTAATCTTATATCCAAGTTCCATCATGTCTTCAATATCAACACTTGTAAGCCATTGATCATTCATGTCTTTTAGTTCCCACTTTAAACAACCCTTATCATCTCTAAAAGGCACTCGCGGGTGTAAGAGATTTTTTGGTGATATGAAATCAATATTCCATATACCCAACTTACCCAACATTTTCTCTGTTGGTTCTTTATGTTCTCTTATTTCGCCCGTCATATAGTCTTCTAACATGGCTGTTGGATAAAGCGAGACTACATCCGCATCAATGAGATAATCTTTAATTTCATCAAAAGATATTTCTCCGTTTAAATATTTTTCGTATTGTTTTGAAATAAATCTTCGTTTGCTTGGATAAGTTCTAGCTCCATAAATAGCCTTTCTAAAATCTTTTTCTTGGTTCAATTTTGGAAGTTGAATAATATATTTTTTATCTATCTCTTTTTTCCATAAGTTGAAGGTCAATGAAGACGTTGACATAAACTCGGAGAGATTGGTCTTATTCTCTTCAAATGTTGATTTATTCAATCTTTCATATAATTCCTTCAAACCCATAACATCACAGGCGAGATATTTTAAGCAGTCATTCTTGGTTTCTTCATCCAACTCCTCCCACCTTTTCGCCTTACTATGGTCAAAATCGCCTTTTAAAATATCGCATCCTAAGGTTTCAAGGTTCTTCTTAAGGCTTCCCTCCGTGTGCTTACACAAGTCCCAAAATTTCATATTCTTGTATTCCATTGAAATGATAGCACCATTATTAATCCATGGAGTATCTTTTATCTTTCTTTTAATGAATTCTTTCTGAATGAAATAATGGTCAAATTTCGCTCCATTAAAGGCATTAACATATAATCTCGCTTCGGGTTTCTTCTTTTTTAATTCGTCAGCATATTCAAAAATGATATCAACCAATTTTGAAATACAATCATCACCAGCGACATATTTAAAACCAATGTTTCCAATGGTATAGCCCGCTATATATGGTGTGTGTAATTCTTGCTCATTTACGAATGTTTCTAAGTCGTAATGAAAGACTTCGTCTTTGTTATTATATGACATTTCCTTGAAGGTTGTCAATAAACTATCAACTCTGTCTTTCTTTTTTCTTAGTTTCGCCATAGCATATGTAATTCTCTTATTATTACATCTATGACTATTAAAATAAGTTTTGAAACAATCCTCACATCTCTTTTTGGTTCTTCCGATAAATTCTAAATAATGTCCTTCATCCAAATAACAAAGGACATCAGCAGAAATTAAAGGGTCTTCGTAATTTCGTAAGGTTTGTTTTGTTGTCGCATCGGTTATTTCATAATACTTTCCTTCAATACAATATTTTTTTAGAATTTCAAAACCAACCGAAAAAGGAATGAATGTATCAGGTTCAAGATTAAATTCTTTTCTAATTTCATTACAGGCTCTTTTGTTTGTCTTGAAGTTCAATATTTTTTTATTGACTTGAAAGAAACAATTATTATTATTACTTCTTGGATTGATATGTGTTCCTTCGTCTGTTTTGGTTTTCTTGTCGTTTCCCGATAAATTACAACCTCCTCCGTTTTCTTGGATAAATTCAATTCTCATATATTGAATAAAGCGGTCATAACCATTCGCACTCGCCTCAATATTTTCCTCATTGTATAGTATTATGGCATTGAATAAGTCTTCAATATCCTTTATCTTTACCGCATTAAAAGTTTTCCATCTATAAAACTTTTCATCGTCTATATCGGTAATATAAGAAAACTTGACATGGATACTCGCTTCGTTCGTCATACCTCTGCTTCTGACATCTCTTACCGCTCTCATAAGTGCCTTCTCAATCTCATCGCTGTCATAAAAGTTAATATCAAGTCTCTTTAATTGGTATGTATATGAATTTAAGGCTCTATTAAATCTTGGTCTTAATTCAATAAGTTTTACTTCCCTTCGTCTTGGTTCTGTAGTTTGTGTTTCCCTTAAATTCGCTCTTACCCTCAATAGTTCAACATTTTCTTTTGCTGGTCTTGGTGGTAAAGGTGGTGGCATGTTATTTTTATATTAATACGAATATAAAAATATTGAAAAATAATTAATATATTATCTGTTATATTTATAACTAATAATATATTATCCTTAATATATAATTCATATATATTATTTTAGTGCTTCTTCCATTCGCTTTAACTTCATTAAGGCATGCTTTACTTCTTCTCTTTTTTCTTTCTTCGTTCCGCTATTAATGTTTTATTTTGGTTGTAATATTCCATTGCCTTTTGCTTGTGCCTTTCGGGGTCTTTCTTTATGAATTCCCTAGCCCTTTTCCGTAAGGCTTCCTTTTTCTCTTCTGGAGTTTTGTATATTGCTTTTCTACCCATCTTATATAATACAAAAAAAATAATCTTTAATATAAATTAAATATTGTTTATGATATTTTAAATTGTAATTTCAATCCCGTAATGTTTTCCTAATCCTCCTCCATAGATTGAATAATATACTTGTTTCCTTCCTTTAAACTTAAGAGTTCCTGCCAAGTGCTTATTAATATAACCTAGTTGTTTTCCTCTTTCTGTTTCAACCTTTACCGCATTTGTATCAAATTTGTTTTCTGGTTCGTGTTGAATGAAAACTTTTTCGCCTCGCCCAATTGTTTTAAGATAAGAGATATTTCCCTGTCTCCCATCAAATGAAACACCCACAACTCTGGTCGTCGTCATCTTATATAATAGTAGAAAAAATAATCTTTAATATAAATTAATTATTGTTTGTTTTCGTAATATTTTTCTATATCATCATTTCTACGACAAATTATTTCAACTAGTCTCCCACCTAACATAATCTCCTCTTTCTCCGCGAAGAAATCTCTATGAAAATCTGTTTTTTCGTGTGTGTATTTACCTTATATTCCTATAGTCTTACCACATACACAAGTATATTTCTGTTTGCTTCTTTCTTTTCTATATTCTGCTTTCTTCTGTTTGCGGTCAATCATTATATAATAAATGATATTATACATTATGTAATAACTTTTAATAAAAATGTGTCATATATCCCTATCTCCGACGTGTCGGAGATAATGGTGCTTGTGGTTGTCTGATTATCTCCAACGTGTTGGAGATATGGGGTTTTTGGCCTTCTGTATTGATTACATGTTTTTATCATACAACCCGAAAGTGGTCGGAAATTTTTGTGTGTTATAGAAAATTTCTGACCACTTTTGGTGTATCAACTACTGACAAACTGTCTGCATTTCCAACACAAGCCAGAGCAGAGAAATTTTTTCTTCCTCAAGTCCTGCAACCAGCCAAAAAATAGCCGCAAACTACGCAAAACAGAACAAAAATAAGTGCCTTCTACCGCAGAAACAGGGAAAAAGAATACCACCAAATCCGCAAAATATTTACCACCAAATTTGCCCCCAAATATTGGCAAAACACGAGGCCCCATGGTGGTATTTTGTGTTCACTGGTTTATGGTGGCACTAACTATAATCGTCCTGGTGCAAAATAGTATTTATTTATACAAAAAAACAGAAATCTGCGCTTGTGGGTTGTAACAAACCATTCGCCACATTTGCATCTGCTGGTTTTTTCCGGGGCCATTTTGGTACCGGATGTGTCATCTTGGTCCCCCAACAAAACCTCCGCAACACCCCATGTGAAACGGTCTAAAAGCCACTAAAGTGGCAATTCAGTGCAATGACTACCATGTGACTTCTTTGGGTTCCCAGTAAAGAGTAGCTGCGCGTGCTTCCCTCGTCGATGAGCAAATAAATAATTGGCTTCCCCTGCGTGCTCTCTTGGGAGCTGAGTGAGTGTAAAATAAATTTTACAATATGGAGGAGTCTACGTACTACCCTACTTTTTTTGCAGTGATGTTGCTACCT
>WBZZ01006010.1:90000-96076 GCA_019918135.1 Paulinella micropora | reverse complement strand
ATATAATAGTAATAATAATAACAATAATAATAAAATAATAATAATAATAATAATAATAATAATAATAGTGCTTCTCTGTCAATGGCTGATGCATTTCTGCACATGCGCCTCCATCGTCTCACCCGTGAGGGGAGTACGAAGAATTGACGATAGGCTCTAATGACACCCCCGCAAGGACAGTTCCAACACTTCCAGACGGACCGGTATGTTCAATGAAAATACTGGTCCGGACGGACCGGTATGTTCAGTGAAAATACTGGTGGCACCGACGGGAATCGAACTGGCGACAGGGCAATAATAATAATAATAATAATAATAATAATAATAATAATAATAATAATAATAATAGGCTTCCTCAGACTATAGCATCAGATCCAGATCCTGGACATGTGCCTCCATTGGGTCACCGGGGTCAGCCGATCCCAACGCATTGTCAGAACACCAAACAGACATAGCAGCAACAGCAACAGCAGGGGCAGATGGGGGCTGTGAAGTGCATGAAGAGCTAGATGCGAGGGTGTTAGCTGAAGAGAAGAACTCGGAGACACTACGCTGCGCTCCCGAACCCCTCTCTCTAGCCAGGACGTCCACACTGCGCGGACGGCCGCGCCGCGCAACATCAACGTCACTTGGGGGAGAGGGTGGGACAGAAGCTGATGGAACCTCAGTGAGGTCAATCACTCCTCGCCCCCATCATCCACCCCAAGCTCCTCCCTTTTACCCTCCCTAGCAGACCAACACTCAGACACATATGATCCAAACAACACATCCAACTTTGGAGGGGGACGCAACGCTGTAACCCCTAACAACGCAGCAAGCCTAAAGTTACTGCGGAAGCGCGACTTCCCCTGAAAAAGCTTACAAAACAATCGTGATTGATCCACAGGCGACATATCATCCCAACCCTGCCGCACAGAGCCCTCCCGCTCCCGCCCAAGCAACACATCCTCCACCACAACCTCACCACCTACGACCTCACCACCCTCCTCGCTCCCTCCATCCCCCTCAGCACCCCCCACAGCCATGCCACCGAGCCTCTGCATACTCAGCAACAGCTGCTTACGTCTCCCCTCATGCATGGGGCAATCCCATAAGAAGTGCGCAAGGGACTCATTGACATCATCATGACAACAGAAGCAGCGAGGGGACATGCCACTGACCAACTTGCTGCGGTACAACCGAAGGCGGTTGTTGCAGCTGAGCAACCTTCTCCGAAGCAGATTATAATGCGCATCATCAAGGGCTACCCATCTTGGGAACTCCTTAGTTCCAAAGACTTGTCTTAGGATGACTCGCAGGCCATCAGTAAGATCGCTGCCTGCCTCTCGCTTGTCCCACATCAGTTGCTGCACCATCTTGACGTCCTGCAGCAGGGCCCACTTGTCCACAGTCGAACTCCAACCCTCGAGGTCCTTCTCTGAGCTATTTAGGAGCTCCTGAAGCCCTTGTTGTAGATCCATTGAGTCCCTGATAGCGCCTTCGGCCTCCGCAGTCCAGTCGGATTTGACTTGAGATGCGATGACAGGAAATCGCTTCTCCGGTAGAACACGCAGCCGTCCATAGAACTTCAGTTGCGCCGCCCGCCGCAAACGCTCCGCACTCAAAGAGCGCGCCAGAAAGAGTGTAATCCACTTGCTTGTCTTAGGGCTGATGCCGAGAATCATCCTCATGGGGCGCATCATTGCTGCCTCCAGCTTGGTGAGCTGCGATACGGGGGCACGCCAGACATCGAAGGCGTACTTCAGCTTGGCCCCCACAAGTTGATTCCAGCACATGAGACGATACCTAGCTTGTATCTCACCTGCACACCACAAAGAGTACCAACCTGCGGTGGCGACTTCAGTGACACGCGTAGCCCGCAGGGCCTGCTCCTTCCACTTCAGGTCGTCGGTGATAACCACTCCCAGGTACTTGTACTGACTGGTGACACAAAGCTTCTGGCCGCGAAACCACACCACGGGCTCACCTCGCTCCCTGATACTTGGTCGTTTCGCCTTGCTCGACGTGTAAATGGGCATGATTTCCGTCTTGCCGGGCTTCAAGTTGACTTCCAGCCGGTAATCTTCCGCGAACTTGGCCACAACATTGACCATCTTCTGGAGCTCGGTGCGACTGTGAGCGATGAGGGCCACGTCGTCCGCGTATAGAAGTGCCTTGATGTCGTTCAGCCGCTTCACATCCGTGATCTTGAGGGCACTCGCCAGCCGATCACACAGCTCATCCATAAAGACGTTGAAGAGTGTGGGAGAGAGAGGGGACCCCTGTTGGACGCCTACACCCTCCAGTACTTCGGGGTGAGTGCTCCATCAACTAGCACTTGCGACGAAGTCTGCTCGTAGCACCTGCGTAGCGTGCGCCAGAACTTGCCCCTTACACCCAGCTTCCAGAGCCTCTCAAATAGGCCATCTCTCCAAACAGACGGGAAAGCCTTGCGTAGATCGACGAACAGGACATACGACTCCCGCTTCTGCTGCTGACGCCCCTTCAACCTCTGCCAAAGGGTAAAGACCTGATCCGTAGTGCGACGCCCCGGGCGGAAGCCTCCCTGCTCTGGACGTAGCTTATCCGGGCCATCCACGAAGAGCGTTAGACGAGTAGCTAATAAGGACAGATACAGCTTACCAAGGCAACTAATAATCGAGATATCCCTCCAGTTGTCAGGATCCGTAGGATCCCCACCCTTGGGGATATTGACGATGATTCCCTTGCCCCAAGCTTTTGGAGTCCTCTCGGCTTCTCGAATCCAGTTGAAGTACTGCGTTAAGTAGCCATTGATGTAGGCGCCGCCATACTTGAGCATCTCGTTCTTCACTTTGTCCTCGCCACAAGCTTTGTGGTTATTCAGGGCACGTTGCCTTGCAAGGACCTCCTCTTGCGTGAACGGCTTGTCCAGCTCTTCGCAAGTGTCTTCACCTACTTCGTGCTCCTTCATAGCCCGGGCCACCTCATCTCTGAAGCGATCGTTCCAGTGGAACTGCCGCTTAGCTTCGGCTTCCTCCCACTCCAGCGAGCCTGCTTCTGCACAGCACTCCACCACAACAGCCGCACTTGCCGAATTTTCCCGTGGCTTCACCGAATTTTTCCGAAATTCCTCCCACCGAGCGACCTTTTCCGGCAGCGTACACGCCAGTGAGCCATCCTCCCTTTGCACCGGCGCGGAGACCTTCGTTCTGCGTGCCCCGCCAAGCCGCTTCGCGAGTAGCCAAAAGCGCTTTGAGAATTGCTCGCGTTGACATTTGACCGCTTCTTCCTGCACTAGCTTGAAGGAGGCGGACTTCTTGGCCCGAGTTGCCTTCCGAATTTGCTTGCGGAGCCGTAGCCAATTCAGACGGGCTTCCGCATTCGATTCATCCCTCCTGTATGCTGCGTAGGCCTCCCGGCGCTGCTGAATGAGCTCCTTTAGCTCCCCGTCGAACCAATTGTTGGTGAAACGGGGTCGTATACATCTGGAGCCAAGGACCCGGTGCGCCGCCATTCGGAAGGACTGCGCCACTCGCTCGGTGACGTCATCTACCACCCGTTGGCTGTCGGCACCACCCGATAGGTCAAGCTCAGGCAGCTGATGTACTCCAAGCTTCTGTAGGCAATGCTGGAATACGTCATCGAACTTGTCGCGTAGATAATCCAGCGCTTGCTTCGCAGCGTGATCATTACCCGAGACACCAGCACCAATAAGCTTATCAACACGAAAGGACCTGTAAGGTTTCGCAGCCCGCTTTGGCCGGCGCTGGCCGCTCCACGTCAGTTCGGCCCATACTGCCTTGTGGTCCGTATCAAGATCATCTTCGCATACTCCGAACTTTGCTCCAGATGCCAAGCCAGGCGACGCGCAGATGTAATCGAGGAGGTGCTTGCCTGTGCCCATGCCGCGCTGCTCACGCCGGGACCACCAGTAGGACCCTTCCACTGGGCACGAGAAGCCGCTCAGATTTCGCAGGCCCGTAGCGACGAGGACAGCCGCGAGTCTCTTGCCGTTCTCCGAACGTACCGGTGCTCCCTTATCATCGACCTCCCCGTGCTGACCGACGATGCCCTCCTCTTTTCGGCTGCATGCCGGCCCGAGCTTCGCGTTGGCATCCGCCACCGTGACCACAAGACCTTTGGCTCCAAAAAAAGCTATAGCTGCCTGCCAGGCCGCATACGCCTCTGACGACTCTTCTTCCTGCGTTTCCTGGGGAAAGTAGCCGTTACCCACATAGATATCCTGAGCGCCGGTAACACCCGAGGCGATACGCAGCCACACTTGCTGCCGGTGGTCGACGGGGGCTGACACCAGGTTGCAATACGGACCAAGGAAGTTAGCCACCGCGAATAGAACCCCACCCTTGCAGCGATTTTTCTCGCTGACCTCCGCAGGTTTTCCAAAAATCCGGAATCCATCCAGGCTGCATTTGGAAAGTTGCTTCTTGCCCATGCGGTGCTCCTGAGCCCCGATGACTAGCCAGCCCTCGTGCTTGTAGAATGATGCCCATTCCGCCGTGCCTACGTTGTCGAATCCCGTTTTACCCTGCCAGTTGTGACTCGCGACGAGTAGCTTGAAGCCGGTATCGAACTGCTTGGAGCGGTGCTTCTTGGCTCGTTTCCGGACCCGACGGCCGCGCTTGGCTTCCGCCCTCGTGCTGCCCCCCTCTGGAGGTGCTTGCGCAGGTTGGTCCCCCACTGCACTGGCCGCCGAATGCAGGGGCACCACATGCACATCAGCACACTCAGACACACACTTAGGTGCATCGGCAGCCAATTCCGAAGACACCATCTGCACATCATCGACACATTCTTCATGCAGAGGCAAGACGCGATATCCCGTCGCAGCTTCCTCCTTCCGGACCGCCGCTTCCCCACGCAGATGGATGCGAATAAGCCTTCGGACACGTTCCCTGTCCCTGAACCTGCGCCCAAGGGCCACATTGACCCCTCTGCCGAAGAATTTGAGATGTTTGAGTTGCTGCAACGCCGTCTGCCTGCTGTCATCGTCCTCGTAGACCAGCTCCAGGTGACGAGACATTCGCTGGCCTTGCCACTCCATTACCGGGACCACCAGACCAAGACCGCTCATTTTGGAGGCGATCTCCTGTAGATTGGCGCGTTCTGAGAGCCCCCAGACAATCAGATTACGCCCGTCCTTGTCGTACCGATCTACCCGCCGGTACCGTCGAGGCGGCGGTGCCATCTGCCATATAGCGCCGCTCGCCTTATGTTGAAGCGCCGACCCGTGTGCCAGGTTTGGGGAGGAAGGATGAGGCGCAGCTAAGATAGCCTCTCCACGTGGTTCAGGAATTCCGTCATATACGCGAGCCCTCATCCTCCCATCCTGGGACATCGGGCCAGAGCCCGTCGAAGAGGCATTCCCACGGGGATTGTCCAGGTCTTCGGCGATTCTACCTTGTCCCATAAGGGCCACAGTGGTAGCTCCGTGCTTCGCGTATTTGTAATCCATTGAGAGTAGTAGACGGCCAATGTCGCTGGCCATCACCGCCGCGCCTCTTTACGCCGAGGAAAGCGCCCGTCCATGCAAATAGCATCGGCGGTATCTGCAACACACACTACACGCATTTCCGCCGGTGTCACTGGACGCTGCCGCGTCGCTTGGTGCCCTTCGGCGCCCGCCAGCACCCCCAGCGTCGCCAGAACCTGCCTCACGCACTACACACACTCTCCATCGCATCGCCAACGCCTCTACTCTCATGCCTTATGGACTTTCAGGTGCTCCTAACAATACACATCATGAGGTACGGGTGTCCCCGAGTGGAGCCAGATCGGACGGCGTGCCGCTGAAACTCCTTCCCCCACGTGGGTATAGAAGGCGCGAACCTAGCGGTACCTATAGGGTCTTACAGACAAGTATAGTAATCCCAGCCGAAGCTGCTCAGTTAGAAATGCAACGGTGGAGGGTGTGAATGCATGGGGCAAGGCACGGCAACGCAGCAAGGCACTGGCAAGGCATTGGGACCGACTGAAGCCCCTCTCCAACGTGCGCTCATCATGTGTTCCAGTTAGGCAACCCCGAAGAAGCGAAGATAGGGAGGAGACAAAACCCAGATAGGATGAAGATAGGATTAACATGAAGCCGAAATGGAGC
>WBZZ01006010.1:67500-72500 GCA_019918135.1 Paulinella micropora | reverse complement strand
AGGGGTCAATGTGGCCCTTGGGCGCAGGTTCAGGGACAGGGAACGTGTCCGAAGGCTTGTTCGCATCTATCTGCGTGGGGAAGCGGCGGTCCGGAAGGAGGAGGCTGCGACGGGATATCGCGTCTTGCCTCTGCATGAAGAATGTGTCGATGATGTGCAGATGGTGTCTTCGGAACTGGCTGCCGATGCACCTAAGTGTGTGTCTGAGTGTGCTGATGTGCATGTGGTGCCCCTGCATTCGGCGGCCAGTGCAGTGGGGGACCAACCTGCGCAAGCACCTGCAGAGGGGGGCAGCACGAGGGCGGAAGCCAAGCGCGGCCGTCGGGTCCGGAAACGAGCCAAGAAGCACCGCTCCAAGCAGTTCGATACCGGCTTCAAGCTACTCGTCGCGAGTCACAACTGGCAGGGTAAAACGGGATTCGACAACGTAGGCACGGCGGAATGGGCATCATTCTACAAGCACGAGGGCTGGCTAGTCATCGGGGCTCAGGAGCACCGCATGGGCAAGAAGCAACTTTCCAAATGCAGCCTGGATGGATTCCGGATTTTTGGAAAACCTGCGGAGGTCAGCGAGAAAAATCGCTGCAAGGGTGGGGTTCTATTCGCGGTGGCTAACTTCCTTGGTCCGTATTGCAACCTGGTGTCAGCCCCCGTCGACCACCGGCAGCAAGTGTGGCTGCGTATCGCCTCGGGTGTTACCGGCGCTCAGGATATCTATGTGGGTAACGGCTACTTTCCCCAGGAAACGCAGGAAGAAGAGTCGTCAGAGGCGTATGCGGCCTGGCAGGCAGCTATAGCTTTTTTTGGAGCCAAAGGTCTTGTGGTCACGGTGGCGGATGCCAACGCGAAGCTCGGGCCGGCATGCAGCCGAAAAGAGGAGGGCATCGTCGGTCAGCACGGGGAGGTCGATGATAAGGGAGCACCGGTACGTTCGGAGAACGGCAAGAGACTCGCGGCTGTCCTCGTCGCTACGGGCCTGCGAAATCTGAGCGGCTTCTCGTGCACAGTGGAAGGGTCCTACTGGTGGTCCCGGCGTGAGCAGCGCGGCATGGGCACAGGCAAGCACCTCCTCGATTACATCTGCGCGTCGCCTGGCTTGGCATCTGGAGCAAAGTTCGGAGTATGCGAAGATGATCTTGATACGGACCACAAGGCAGTATGGGCCGAACTGACGTGGAGCGGCCAGCGCCGGCCAAAGCGGGCTGCGAAACCTTACAGGTCCTTTCGTGTTGATAAGCTTATTGGTGCTGGTGTCTCGGGTAATGATCACGCTGCGAAGCAAGCGCTGGATTATCTACGCGACAAGTTCGATGACGTATTCCAGCATTGCCTACAGAAGCTTGGAGTGCATCAGCTGCCTGAGCTTGACCTATCGGGTGGTGCCGACAGCCAACGGGTGGTAGATGACGTCACCGAGCGAGTGGCGCAGTCCTTCCGAATAGCGGCGCACCGGGTCCTTGGCTCCAGATGTATACGACCCCGTTTCACCAACAATTGGTTCGACGGAGCTCATTCAGCAGCGCCGGGAGGCCTACGCAGCATCCAGGAGGGATGAATCGAATGCGGAAGCCCGTCTGAATTGGCTACGGCTCCGCAAGCAAATTCGGAAGGCAACTCGGGCCAAGAAGTCCGCCTCCTTCAAGCTAGTGCAGGAAGAAGCGGTCAAATGTCAACGCGAGCAATCCTCAAAGCGCTTTTGGCTACTCGCGAAGCGGCTTGGCGGGGCACGCAGAACGAAGGTCTCCGCGCCGGTGCAAAGGGAGGATGGCTCACTGGCGTGTACGCTGCCGGAAAAGGTCGCTCGGTGGGAGGAATTTCGGAAAAATTCGGTGAAGCCACGGGAAAATCCGGCAAGTGCGGCTGTTGTGGTGGAGTGCTGTGCAGAAGCAGGCTCGCTGGAGTGGGAGGAAGCCGAAGCTAACCGGCAGTTCCACTGGAACGATCGCTTCAGAGATGAGGTGGCCCGGGCTATGAAGGAGCACGAAGTAGGTGAAGACACTTGCGAAGAGCTGGACAAGCCGTTCACGCAAAAGGAGGTCCTTGCAAGGCAACGTGCCCTGAATAACCACAAAGCTTGTGGCGAGGACAAAGTGAAGAACGAGATGCTCAAGTATGGCGGCTACATCAATGGCTACTTAACGCAGTACTTCAACTGGATTCGAGAAGCCGAGAGGACTCCAAAAGCTTGGGGCAAGGGAATCATCGTCAATATCCCCAAGGGTGGGGATCCTACGGATCCTGACAACTGGAGGGATATCTCGATTATTAGTTGCCTTGGTAAGCTGTATCTGTCCTTATTAGCTACTCGTCTAACGCTCTTCGTGGATGGCCCGGATAAGCTACGTCCAGAGCAGGGAGGCTTCCGCCCGGGGCGTCGCACTACGGATCAGGTCTTTACCCTTTGGCAGAGGTTGAAGGGGCGTCAGCAGCAGAAGCGGGAGTCGTATGTCCTGTTCGTCGATCTACGCAAGGCTTTCCCGTCTGTTTGGAGAGATGGCCTATTTGAGAGGCTCTGGAAGCTGGGTGTAAGGGGCAAGTTCTGGCGCACGCTACGCAGGTGCTACGAGCAGACTTCGTCGCAAGTGCTAGTTGATGGAGCACTCACCCCCGAAGTACTGGAGGGTGTAGGCGTCCAACAGGGGTCCCCTCTCTCTCCCACACTCTTCAACGTCTTTATGGATGAGCTGTGTGATCGGCTGGCGAGTGCCCTCAAGATCACGGATGTGAAGCGGCTGAACGACATCAAGGCACTTCTATACGCGGACGACGTGGCCCTCATCGCTCACAGTCGCACCGAGCTCCAGAAGATGGTCAATGTTGTGGCCAAGTTCGCGGAAGATTACCGGCTGGAAGTCAACTTGAAGCCCGGCAAGACGGAAATCATGCCCATTTACACGTCGAGCAAGGCGAAACGACCAAGTATCAGGGAGCGAGGTGAGCCCGTGGTGTGGTTTCGCGGCCAGAAGCTTTGTGTCACCAGTCAGTACAAGTACCTGGGAGTGGTTATCACCGACGACCTGAAGTGGAAGGAGCAGGCCCTGCGGGCTACGCGTGTCACTGAAGTCGCCACCGCAGGTTGGTACTCTTTGTGGTGTGCAGGTGAGATACAAGCTAGGTATCGTCTCATGTGCTGGAATCAACTTGTGGGGGCCAAGCTGAAGTACGCCTTCGATGTCTGGCGTGCCCCCGTATCGCAGCTCACCAAGCTGGAGGCAGCAATGATGCGCCCCATGAGGATGATTCTCGGCATCAGCCCTAAGACAAGCAAGTGGATTACACTCTTTCTGGCGCGCTCTTTGAGTGCGGAGCGTTTGCGGCGGGCGGCGCAACTGAAGTTCTATGGACGGCTGCGTGTTCTACCGGAGAAGCGATTTCCTGTCATCGCATCTCAAGTCAAATCCGACTGGACTGCGGAGGCCGAAGGCGCTATCAGGGACTCAATGGATCTACAACAAGGGCTTCAGGAGCTCCTAAATAGCTCAGAGAAGGACCTCGAGGGTTGGTGTTCGACTGTGGACAAGTGGGCCCTTCGACAGGACGTCAAGATGGTGCAGCAACTGATGTGGGACAAGCGAGAGGCAGGCAGCGATCTTACTGATGGCCTGCGAGTCATCCTAAGACAAGTCTTTGGAACTAAGGAGTTCCCAAGATGGGTAGCCCTTGATGATGCGCATTATAATCTGCTTCGGAGAAGGTTGCTCAGCTGCAACAACCGCCTTCGGTTGTACCGCAGCAAGTTGGTCAGTGGCATGTCCCCTCGCTGCTTCTGTTGTCATGATGATGTCAATCAGTCCCTTGCGCACTTCTTATGGGTTTGCCCCATGCATGAGGGGAGACGTAAGCAGCTGTTGCTGAGTATGCAGAGGCTCGGTGGCATGGCTGTGGGGGGTGCTGAGGGGGATGGAGGGAGTGAGGAGGGTGGTGAGGTCGTAGGCGGTGAGGTTGTGGTGGAGGATGTGTTGCTTGGGCGGGAGCGGGAGGGCTCTGTGCGGCAGGGTTGGGATGATATGTCGCCTGTGGATCAATCACGATTGTTTTGTAAGCTTTTTCAGGGGAAGTCGCGCTTCCGCAGTAACTTTAGGCTTGCTGCGTTGTTAGGGGTTACAGCGTTGCGTCCCCCTCCAAAGTTGGATGTGTTGTTTGGATCATATGTGTCTGAGTGTTGGTCTGCTAGGGAGGGTAAAAGGGAGGAGCTTGGGGTGGATGATGGGGGCGAGGAGGTGATTGACCTCACTGAGGTTCCATCAGCTTCTGTCCCACCCTCTCCCCCAAGTGACGTTGATGTTGCGCGGCGCGGCCGTCCGCGCAGTGTGGACGTCCTGGCTAGAGAGAGGGGTTCGGGAGCGCAGCGTAGTGTCTCCGAGTTCTTCTCTTCAGCTAACACCCTCGCATCTAGCTCTTCATGCACTTCACAGCCCCCATCTGCCCCTGCTGTTGCTGTTGCTGCTATGTCTGTTTGGTGTTCTGACAATGCGTTGGGATCGGCTGACCCCGGTGACCCAATGGAGGCACATGTCCAGGATCTGGATCTGATGCTATAGTCTGAGGAAGCCTATTATTATTATTATTATTATTATTATTATTATTATTATTATTATTATTATTATTCGTAGTAGTAGTAGTAGTAGTAGTAGAAGTAGTAGTAGTAGTAGTAGCAGAAGTAATGGTAATAATGATAATAATGATAATAATAATAATAATAGTAGTAGTAGTAGTAGTAGTAGTAGTAGTAGTAGTAGTAGTAGTAGTAGTAGTAGTAGTAGTAGTAGTAGTAGTACTAGTACTAGTACTCTTGCTATTACTATTACTATTACTATTACTATTACTATTACTATTACTATTACTATTACTATTACTATTACTAATTATTATTATTATTATTATTATTATTATTATTATTATTATACCAGTATTTTCATTGTACATACCGATCCGTCTGGACCAGTATTTTCATTGAACATACCGGCCCGTCTGGAAGTGTTGGAACTGCCCTTGCGGGG
>WBZZ01006010.1:17500-57500 GCA_019918135.1 Paulinella micropora | reverse complement strand
CTGTTATTATTATTATCACTATCATCATCATATCATCATCATCATCATTATTATTATTATTATTATTATTATTGTTATTATCACTATCATCGTCATATCATCATCATCATCATTATTATTATTATTATTATTATTATTATTATTATTACTATTATTATTATTATTACTATTACTATTATTATTAATTCTCTTCTTTACCCTCCAAGCGCAGCACACACACACACACACACCTACACTTACTCTTTCTCTCTCTCTCTCTCTCTCTCTCTCTCTCTCTCCCTCCGTCCCTCCCTTCCTGCCCCCTCTCCCTCCCTTAATCTCTCAGAACAATCCTTCTGGTGCGATGATCGACTTGCTCTCTCTCAAAGCCGTGGGCGGCACTGTCGAACTGCGGGTATCTCTCTCTCTCTCCCTCTTTCTCTCTCTCTCTCTCTCTCTCTCCTCTACACACACACACACACACACACAGCCGAGGGTGGCTCCGTCCAACTAGGGGGCATATCTTTCTGGCTATCTCTCATCCCCCCCCCCTCCCCCTCCCTTATTATTAGTATTAGTATTATTATTATTTGCATTTGCATTTGCATTGAGCGAGAGAGAGAGGGAAAGAGAGAGTCGTCCGTATTTATGGATCTCTCTGTTTGCTTTTCAGTCCAACGCAGCCAACGTCAGAGTGCCCGTGAGTGCAGTGACGAGAATCACTGGCTATGTGCTCGTGCAGGTACTAGTATTAGTATTAGTATTATTATTATAAGTATTAGTATTAGTCTTTGTATTAGCATTAGTCTTTGTATTAGTATTAGTATTAGCATTAGCATAAATGTTACTTGAAATTCGCCGCCTGCGCACACATGTTGCGTTTTTGCTCTTATTCCAGTCGATCTATCTATCTATGTATCTATCTATCTATCTATCTATCTTGCTATCTTGCTGTCCACAGAACTTGGACGGGTCTAGATTCATGCACATGTATGTATGTAGGGCTTGGATGGGTCCAGATTCATTTGGCGCAAAACGGACTCGACCTCCGATTTCCCTTCGGTATGTATATATGTATGTATATTTATTTCGACCTCATCCTAGAGTTCTTTCCCTATGTAATCAAGTGTATGTATGTATGTAGTATGTATGTATGTATATATGCATAGGTGCTAGAGGCCAGAGTGTCTAGTGGTCGTCGGAGGTACTTACTACATACATACATACATTTAAAGGACTTACATCGATTACATCGCATGCGTATATGCATGCATGCGTGCATAAATAAATACATACATACATACATACACAGGCACCTTCTAACCCAGCACTTGGTGCCACCAGCTCCCGTGCAAGACTCACTGACAGCCAAAAGAAAGGCTAATAGTAAGTTCGATCATCTTCGACAATTGCTACATGGCAGATTTGAGAGAAAATCAACGTTCGAGTTGCTTCGACAATACCTACACAGCTTAGCAGACGTGTGAGGGTTTCCACGGCGGACGGGTCCAGCAGCTCATGAAAGACTGTGTCGTCAGCCATGTTGATATTGTTTAGAAGTAGCATTTGAAGCTTGTTCAAGGCGACCCGGTGGGACCAGACCGGGCGGGCTGAGCAAGTGACACTAGATTATTAGGGGCGCATTAGTTGGTGTGGTTCAGATAAGTGAATCGATGGCATGATGATCACAAGTGTCGAAATCTCATTTCACTTTGATTTCGTGTCTTTATACAACTACTGTTGTTGGGCGCATAATTACCTATAAAAACGTAGCCGCAGCGGGGACGTGTAGTGATTTAATTTGCTGACGACATTCAAGTCTTTTAGGATCTGTGAGTTTGTATACAACTCTTCAAGTAGGCAGATACAACGAACTCTTATTTAGAACACTATGGTTGCTTTGAGTCCTGACTCTGTGAGAGCAGGTGAAATACCAGTAAATAGTATAGAGGTCACTTCGTTTATTTACGTAATTTAGAACTCTTTGCAGGCTTGGATGCAACTTACGATCAAGTGTAGAACGTAGATTGTGAGGTGTTCAGTTCTCAAACGGATGGTGTCTTTCAGTTTCGAGTTAACAGTCATAAACTGATAGTGTCGGGTTGGTGAAAACTCGGTCGGAAAGTCTAACGGATTTGTGAAGGCTTGGCGAGAATGACTGGTGACGGGAAAATACGTCAAATATTGTTTTCCTTTCTCTTGTTTTTGTCCACAAATTTATCGGACATGCGTGTTCACGGGAAATCGGTGAAAAGGCAATAGTCGATCTTTTCTAAAAAGATCTTTGACTTAATCGTTTAAAATCATTTCTGAACTGAATTGAAAACTAGTTAGTGTTAGTGAAGTCGAAACGTCGTGCAAAGGAGAATCTAATGAACCGGTCAAAAAGAGTCACTTATCAACAGTAAAGGTTTTGTCAGCCGACCCGCACAATACATAGTTGCATTAAGTGTCGTCCGGCTTGTCGTTACTTGACTCTTGTGCTTGGTCTGCCCCTCAGAGTCTCCTGTTGAGTGACGCGTACTGTCAGAGTAGCTGTTCCTGTTACATATGGAATCGCTAACAAAAATTGAACGGGGTTTGCTTTTGCTTTTCGTGAGCTTCACAAAAAGCCAAAGATCTCACGTTTTTCTCAGGCCGCTTCCACTGTGATTTTCTTGGGGTTTTTGACACCTTGATAATCCGAACAGAAAAGGGTGTTGACCTTTTTCAAGTTTTGTTTAAGTTAGTTGTGCTCTCCCTTAGGGGGAGAGGGATAGAAACAGATTGTGTGTGAGGAAACGATGATTAGGTAATACCCGGTCACTCACGGACCTAATACCTTAGACGCCGGTTTGCTGAGAGACTCCGTTAGGAGCCACGATACCAATCTACACTTTTAATCCGCACGTATATAGCAGAACTGACAAACTCAAAGGAAATAATGAAACTGAAATAAAGTTCGCACGACTGTAATTATTACACAATGGTTATTCAAGTGTCTGATTCTGAATGCAAATATGAACCGTTACGTCCGTTACAATTATTGACTAGAACTATACTGATAAATTACTTACCAGTCACAAAGTAATCGCTAAAATTAAAACGTAATTGTCCTACCAACGCTCCCTCTTAGTTCTATGTATGTCGATAATGCAAGTTATAAGTAATCAATACATCTACAATTAATAACTATCGCATATTGCGATAATGGCACTTATTTGAGGGTCGGAAACTGAAATGATAGTCACAGTTTGACAACCTTAAATAATAATTAAGTCTCAAAACTGAAAAATTGCCGCTCCTGTTCTGATCTGCCTGCCTTCGCTTCATTGCCGTAATGGCATCTCGTAATGGCCTCTATTTCAGGTTGAAAAACTGAAATGATAGTCACTGTTTGACAACCTGAAATAATAATTTCGATACGATTAAAACAATAACAGTAGGTCCTTACGGTATGACCTCATCAGCACGTGAACTGAATTACATTCTGACTCAATGAATCTAACATAATTAGTTAAATTTGCCATTCCGCTAATAAAAACTACTCCCGCCGCATTCCGCTCCGTCTGCATATGCTCTTCTTCCGATCTTGCCGCGATCAACGACCGATGGTGGAGAATCCACGCGCTTCGTTCTCGCGCTCGACTTCTACTTCAACGGAAGCAATGCCAAAAGATGCCGCTCGACTACCTGCGCAAAACACTTCCTGCACACTTCAAAGAGAGAAAACTCACAAAACAACAACATGAGTTGACTTTGCGTAAATTTGCGTATTTTGCGTGAGTTTGCAGACTTGAGATGTAAACTTATGGATCAAGTGTTACCATAAATTTACTAACGAGATATTCGAATTGGTCCTTAGGAACATGTTTGGTTAATACGTCTGCTATTTGTTTCTTAGTTCCTACCTTTACAAACTTAATCTCATTGTCTCTCTGTGCATGATAAATGAAATGCAGTTCTAAGGGTAAGTGTTTAGTACGTGGTCCTGACATTCCCCTCTCTGCTGCTAAGATAGTCTGTGCATTATCTTCGTAAAGCTCTATTGGCCCTTTCTGTGCTATACCTAACTCTTCTGTTATGTGGTCTGATAGCCAATCCTTCTCGTATGCACTCTGCTGCTGCGAAAATTTCTGCGTCATTAGAACTTAAAGATTCTAGTCTGTCGTTTTGATAACCAAGCTACCGGGTCTCCACCCCAAAGCACTATATAACCTATACGTGACTTTCCGGTTTTCTTATAAACCTTATGTGCTGCATCTGGCCATAAAGTACTCTTGGGGTAGGTCCTTCCTTCTGGTGACGATTTAGGCCCGTGAAATGCGATACCGCGATACGAACTTTTCAGATATCTGAAAATCCTACCTAATAAAGCATAAGCAAGTCCCGGATTTACTGTCTGCATCACGCTAGCTGCATTCAGTGCTTGATCAGCATCTGGACGTGTCATCTTAGTTAGAAACAAAAGTTTACCTACTAAACTAGGAATTGAATGCTTTCTAAGAGCGCTTGTTTCTCCCATAGGTTCGGGCTCATGTTCTGCACTAGGAGTGCTTACTGGTCTAACATCGGCATATCCTACATCCTTTAAAATCTGTTTCTGATACTTATTCTGATGCAATAAAATGCGTCCTCCTTCCTGAACTATGGTGTATAAGCATAAACAGGATCATGCATTCGTGCATTTAGATGAGCATTTTTGATGTCTATACCGTATAGCTTATGTCCATGCCATGCTGCAAGCTTAGACAAAAAGAGTAATGAGCGATGCGCGGCACAGGGCACAAATAATTGATCTGTGTTATAGCTAACTCCTGGCTCTAGCATATCCCCCCGCAAAGCTAACCTTGACTTCATGAACTTGCGTCCCTTGTCGTCTAGTTTGACTTTATGTACCCATGTTAGTCTCACTACGTTTACTCCTTTTTCTTTCGCTTCCTTAGGGCTTACCCACGTGTAAGTGTTAAAAGACTTTAGAGCTTCGATCTCTTTATCCATTCCTGCTTTCAACTCTTTCGCGGTCAATCCCTCATCAACGATTGCCTTTGGTACCTTCAATGTCAGGTACAGTAACGCAGTGGTTTGATCCTCTACGATACTTTCTGCGGACATCTCGGGATGCTCTAGTTCTCCGACGGGTCTGATCCTATCTATCCGATACTTTCTAATTTCGCTATCTAACATCTTTTCTACCTGACCGTCGTCAAAGACTACGAAGTGACTGGACTTAAGCATCTTACGGATTTCAAGTCTCTCTCCCTTTTCGCATGGTTCTAAGACTTTACCTTCTCTCTTAACTGATTGCCAGTTGTCTCCATATTCTTCCTTTGCCCATTCTTCTCCGAAAGCTACTCCCGGCACACTAACTCTCTCTCTCTCTCTCTCTCTCTCCTGTCAATGTAGCTGCTTTTACTGCTGCCTTCTTTTCTGGAAGTGGTTGTGTAACTGGTGTCCTAACCTTTGCTTCTCGTTTCCCTCTCACTATGTTAGCTGATGTGATCTTGTCACTTTGCTCCCAAGTGAGGCCCTTTGTGGGCGTGCCTCCCTCTACGTACCTCCTACTAGGGTGGTCTGCTTCGGGGCTTTGCGCCTCTAACGATGTGACGGGTGTTACCCCATCATCCTTGTCGTCAGCTAGTTCTACCTTCGACTCTGATGGGAGACCGGAATCTGGACGGTGAATGTCTTTTTCTTCCTGTAACTCCTCATGTTTGTCTAACTCCCCCTCATCTTTATGTTCGGGTTCGTCTAACGGCTGTTCTAGCTGGACGGTGTCATTACTCTCCCCCTCAGATTCCTCGTCGTCCCATCTAACTTCTCTGGGTGGGTGAGCATCTTTGCCAACTACATTGTGGTTAAAGCGTACATTACGCACATTTGTGATGATTTTTCGACCATCCCAAACTCGGTATAGTTCCTTGAATACATCATATCCAAGTAACATCACATGCTTTCCCCTATAGTTGCCTTTGCCTACCTGCTTTCCTATGTACGTTACACCTAAACATCCTATAGGCTTAAGTTGTCGGATAGCTGGCTTGTAGCCCAGACATTGCTCAAAAGGTGAGGTTCCCTTCCTAGGCCCTGTCGTGGCTGGTAGAATGTTGTGCAGTGTTGTGGCTGTGTGTTCCATTTCCGCCCAAAATTGGATAAATTAGCCTCATATCGCATGGCCCGGGCTGGTCCGGCTGATGTCGTTGACCTTCTCAGCTATATATGGGATTGCCATCTTTATCACCTGGAGCACTAGTCTTCCAAATGAATTGTAGGGGTTTCCACCACTCTATAATCTCAGTTGGGACATCGAACTTGTTGTCGCAAGTGATCTGTCTGACTTTCTTCCCTGTCTCCCTTTCAAACCATGCTACCGCTTGCTTCGAACAATCTACAAACTCGTTCTTGTATCGTAAATAATAATCTTTGATGCACCCCGAGTAATCGTCTGTAACGCAAAATTTATAGTACTTACCGTGAATTGACATTACTGCCCAAGGTCCGGAAGTATCTATGTGCAAAATCTCGCAAGGGTAACTCGCTCTCCTAATTCTATTAACCTTAAATCTGGGTAATACTTTAGCTTTCCCCATCATACAGGCTTCACAAAATCTAACACTATCCTCGCTTCCTGTCAATTTCCTACCCATTGCCTTGCCTAATGCATAGGTCTTTGGTAAAGCCTTATGCCCACTACACTGATGTATAACGTAAATGTCAACGGGCTTACCCTTCTCATCTTTCTCAGGATACATAGCGTATAAAACGCTGCCTCTAGCTTCCTCGTTCTCACTTACTCTCGCATGCTTGCTCTCACTTTCTCTCTGTGTGGGGATTCCCGCTCCGCTTACCCCGTCTTATTCTTCTTCTCTTTCACTTTGGGGTTGTAACGCTCGTTTATGTTGAGGGGATTGTCTTTCTCATTGTCCCAGCGATAGAGCATGCCAGGCGTAAGTCTCCCCATTACGATCACGTCAGTCTCTTTAATTCTTATGGGGTGCTTTAGGATTAGTAGTTGTCCATTTTGGTGAATGATAGATCTGTGGTGGTTGTGGTCCATGTTTCCAGTAGACATAATGTTGACTGGCACCCTGTTGTCTAACAACATATCTTTCTTTACCAAAAACTGGCTTTCCTGATCCATCTATTCTTGTCAACCTCGCTCACCCCATGTTTCGCACCACACTCTCTCCGTTACCGGTGACTAAGCTAACGGGTTCAATCTCTCGGACGTTGTGTAAGATGTGCGGTGTGCATGCTATATCCCTGGACGATCCGCTGTCTTGAACTATCATCTTTTTCTTGCGTCCTACCGTTTCGCTATCTTCTACCATGAGATTGTGATCTTCCTCTTCTTCCTCCTCACTCCCTTTCCCTTGGGCTTTATTCTTTCTTCTCTTCTCAAATCTCACCTCGTACATCCAATCAAGTTCTTCTCGTGCCTCGCAATACGATTTAAAGCTTATGGGAATTCCTGACCTCATCTCCTCGGAGGTTCTGGAGTGTTCTAGGTTCTCCAGGTCAAACTCCTCATCATCCTCCTCCATATCTGAGTGTCCGTCTATCTCCCGTCTCTTCCTATCAAACTCCCTCTTTCTCGCTGCTGCCTGTTCTGGACTGAAGAACTTGTATGCATCTCCTGAGTGTAACTTCCGCAAAAGTGCGTTCAGTGTAACCCCTCTCGCTTCTACCTCATGCAAAATCTTCATAAGGTGGGGCATCGATCGTACGATGAAAAGAGCAAATTGACTGTCGTGGTTCTTAGCTAAGTCGAGTATTCCATAGTCTATTATTCCTAACAGCTCTGTGTAAAACTCGCTCTCTTTGCCGTCCGGGTCGTAACACAAACCCTCTTTTACTACTATCTTTTCTGCTCCCTTCGTTAACGCATATAGCAAACTAGCTATTTCCGTCTTCTCAGGTTTTGGATGTCCTTCACTGTGTCTGAACTCACACTCCCACTTAGCTCTTTCCTTAGCTTTTGCACTCTGAGTGGCTCTTGCTGCTCGCTTTTCTATGACTGTCTTTTTTGTGATTTGTGGTGTGCCTGCTGCATGCTTCAGAAATACTCCCTTCACAGCCCAAAACACATCTGTCAACAGTCCATCTGCCTCTGCTACTCTCTCTCCTTCCTTCTTTGTCATCATCACAACATCCCCCGTTTCATCATCCAAAACACACAGGTTGTTCAGCTGTTCACTTATTCTCTTAAAGTCTTCAAAGCTTATTACCTTTCCGTGTTCTGTGCCTCTTTTACTGCTCTTCCCCACAGGTGTTTCATGTGTGTGTGTGTCTCGCTTGTCTGCTCTGTCTGTGACTCTACACTGTCTCCTACTCTATCCAAAGGAGACAGACCTTGTGGTAGTAGCGATGGCGGCCAAGACTTGCCCTCACTTGTCCCTCCTACACGCTCATCAGCCTCATCAAATACCATCTCTTTTCCAGCTCTAGTCCAGCCGGTCCTTGCCTCATTTCCTGGCAAAACAGCATCATTCCGTGAATTTGTACTAATTACTGGTTTGCTCCGGGCTTCGCCCGGAGTTAACCGCCGTTAAAGTTCCGAGGAGACGTTTCGTTTTTACGGTAGTCCGGTCGGCACGGCGTAGCCGTGCCGGCGGAGCCGGCACGTGTTTGATCCGGCGTCTGGTTTGGCCTACGTTGGAAAGTTGGGAAGATCGGAAGATCTTCCCAACTTTCAAACTCCCGCCCACCCTTCCCTTGTTTTGTTTTGGTTTGTCCTTTGCTTCTGTCTGCTCTGGACTTCTGGTGGCGTTCTGGTGATCGCTGGTGGCCTCCGCTGCTTCCGCTCGCTCCGCCTTTGATGCGTCTCCCTTGGACTGCTTTGGTGCTACCTTCGGTTGTTGCCGTGAACAACTAGTCACTAGGTTGGCCTGCTCGTCGTGCTTGGTGCCTTCCCTCGTTTAGTGTAGGTTTGTTCCGGTCTAAGGGATTGTTCCGTCACTCTAAGGTTAGTCTGCCGTCCGCTCTCCCCTCCTCCGCCCGGTTTCTCTGTCCGGCTTTAATGGATAGTATTTTTTCCGCCTTTTGTTTTACCCTTCCACTATCCCCTCCTCCACCCGGTCTTCTTAGTTGACTAGTAGAGCGTGCCGGTTTTTTGTAAAGTTCGGTTTCAGTACTCAAGTTTTTCGGTGCGGCTGTCTGTGTCCCGAGTGGACATCAGAGCCGCCAACTGTTAGTGTTTTGTAAACGTGAGTCCTGAATTATTTGAGCCTAGCCCCTTTCCCTCCACACTACTCCGACGAGTTCGGAAGGTTTAGGCCAATAAAGCTTTTCTGTTCTCATTCTAAGTAAATTCGAAACTACGATTCGGAAACTTTAACTCCTTTCTTACCGGGTTTTTCGACACTTTCCTTGTCTTTTTCTCCGATATTTGCGGGACTTAGCGAGTTTTCTTCACGGGTTTTGCCGTATCTTTTTGCGAGATTTGCTGTGCACTCGCCCCCTTTCCCTCCCTCTCTCTCAGTATGCTTATCATCTCACTCTCTGACAGATAATCACGGGAAGGGCGTGGGCGACGTGAAGGGTCTTGTGCTAGGTCAATGTCAGGGAATAGTGGGTCTTGACGGGCATGATAACCACATAAGTCTGCATACACTAGCCTCTTTGCTGTCTCACCCGCCTTGCCCCAACTCCCCCCCTGTCCAAGCTTAACTTCACACTGTTCTCCCTTCCAGTTCAGCCCAGTACAACGAGTGGTTAGTGGGCCTGTGGTGTGGCTCTTAGGAGTGAATGTAGTGGGACGTGGTGTTTCGTTCTTTGTCTGTCTAGAGTTCTGAGAGGGTGTGAGTGTCGGTTTCTCACTTTTCCGTTTCTCTTTCTCTTTCACTTGCGAGGGTTTTGGTTGCAATGGTGAGGGTTGCACACGTTGTGTGTCTCGTAAGGTTGTGAGGGCAGGAGTGGTTGTTGTAGAGGTGTCGGGGTGTTGAGCACTAGTGAGAGTGCGAGGTGGAGGGTTGTGGGGTCTGTCCCGGAGTGTGTTTCGAGCCAATGGAGCACTCGACAGCCCCCCCCCCCCCCCCCCACGGGCTCTTGCGGGTTGATCTAAGGGTTTGTTGTCACTTTGCTCCTTTGGAGGCTCACTATCCTTCTCGCCCTCTTGCTCTGCTTCACGAGCAATAATGCTTTCCCCACTTTCTATATTTCCCTCCATTGCTTCTTCTGCACCCTCCATCATGACTAGCCCATACTCTTCTTCTTCTGAGCTGTCTTCCCCTTCAGACTTGTCTTCTTCTTCATCTTCACCCTCCTCTCCTACTTCTCCCCTCATAAAAGAGACTCCTTTGGCTCCTTTCTTTTTAAACTTGCCACTCTTGTCTCTTTGCTTTCCTTTTGTGGAGTTAGAGTGAGCTGAGTTTGGACTAGTTCGTTTGGGGCCTGACTTTTGTTTGGGGCAAAAACGCTTTGTGTGTCCAGTCTGGTAGCAGTTATAGCATGTCGCTGTCAGCCACCACTCCTGCTCTGAACTATCACTACCATTCTTGTTGCCCTTGCCCTTCCCGTTCTTAGTCCATTTCTTGTTCTTCTCTCTCTTTTCTCCCTTCTCTCCTCCCTCTCCCTCTCCAAACAGTAGATTGGCTCCCTTACCCGCTCTCTTCCTCTCTTTCTCCTTCCTACGTTCTTTTCTCAGTCTCTTCTGCTTCGCTTCCCACAACACGTAAATTTCTCTTGCCGACTCTACCATATCATCATGTGTTGGCCTGCTCGCTGCTGCTAATCTATAATGATCGTTGAGGTAAGCGGGCCCATAGGCCTCATGCTCTGCTAGCTTCTCTAACAACCCATTTACTGCTTCCTCTGGCTCAAATGGCTTCCCTCTCAGAGCTTCTAGCCAGTTCTTCTGCAGTAGATGTTGTGTTAGATACTCATCCATATCCTCTGTCGGTCTCGGTCTCATCTCTTTAAATGCTTTCTCCTCTATGTATCTCGCCGCCCCACTTAGATTACCGTATTTCGCTTTGACAATGCCGACTTTCTCAAACGGGCAATGAACGTTTTTACTGCGAAGAAATTGAACCACCTTGGATTCCGAGAATGCTGTTGTTACGAGAAGTTGGAACATCCTGCAGCGATGCAGGTACTGCTGTTCTTCTCTGTATCTTTTCTTCCTCAGCAAATACACATCCTTGTTGGTTCTTGTAATCTGTCTTTTCTTCTTTCTGTTCGCCCTATCCTTTCCAAGCTTTCTTCTCTTCCTTTGAGAAGTCTTTCCAGTTGGCAGGTTTCTCTTGCTGTGTCTTCGAGTCTGGTGGTGTTTGGCTACTTCTCTGTCTCTGTTGTCGTGTTTGTTGTGTCTCTGTTTCATCTTCTTCGTCGTCCGATCCTTCCGGTGTGTCTACCTCGTGTGGTTCTCTAGGTTCTTCCATTTCTTCTGCTTTTCTCATCCTGTCTCTATCAAAACCATACTTTGTTCTTGCCGCTTTATGGTCTTTGAAAGCATCATGAAACACATATCCCCGAGTGTTGTGCTAATCCCGTAGGCATACTCCTCTATCTGGTAATAGCAACTCTGTAAATTCTTTTTATTTCCGCTAAACACCGAAGTGTGAGACATCAATTGTCTCATGCTGATCGCATGGTGCCGAAATTTGTTTCCCCAGCGGCTCATAACCGATGATTAGGTAATACCCGGTCACTCACGGACCTAATACCTTAGACGCCGGTTTGCTGAGAGACTCCGTTAGAAGCCTCGATACCAATCGACACTTTTAATCCGCACGTATATAGCAGAACGACAAACTCAAAGGTAATAATGAAACTGAAATAAAGTCCGCACGACTGTAATTATTACACAATGGTTATTGTCCGATTCTGAATGCAAATATGGACTGTTACGTTCGTTACAATTATTGACTAGAACTATACGGATAAATTACTTAACAGTCACAAAGTAATCACTAAAAGTAAGACGTAATTGTCCTACCAACGGGAAATAGCTTGGGAAGTGAACTAGGTGATGGGATAAATACAACCGGTTGATACGTTAGTTAATATTGTCAGTTAGTAGTTAGTACGGAAAAAGGGTGTATTTTCTGGTATGGGTGGCATTGGTGGCACCAATGCCAATATGACCTGTATGGACTCCTGAAATTTAAAGGCTTAGAGCTCTCGTCATCTGTTTTGGTTGTTTGGCGGGCTTTTGTCTGTTGTGAGGGAAATTATATTAAAGTTCTTGTGGAGCTGGTTAGCTAGTCAACTGGGGACGCCTGGGAGACGTGAAACCGGCTTCTAATATCATTTATACTGTCCTATTCTTAAGGGTTAGGAGCCTTGTACGTTTTGGAGCACAACAACATCACTCAAAGTGATCAAGAGGGAAGGTTTCTACGGTCTGTGTCACACCCAAGAGTGACACAGCAGAAGGGAAGCCCTCCCCAAAGTGCTTCAGGACCACTGCGTGAATCGTTGTGGTGGACAGGGGGTGGAGCTCTGCAACGGCTGAGCTACCGACAGAGTGAGCCTTCGGGTCAGAAGGACATCAACAGGAACGGTTTAGGGGTTTGGACCACAAAACCCCATCATCAGGCAAGCCCGGAAATCAGTTCAGGGTGCTTGTGGCGCGCAGATGTGTTGGTGGGTGCAGGGTAGCTACCTGCTAGGGGAAACCAACAGGAAGAGGCTGAAGGCTGATTGCTGCAATTAGACCTTGTGCAACGTACTCTGAAGGGGGAATTTGCAGGACAGGTGGCAGCCAGTCAAGAGCACACAACAGACAGGAAACAGTAACCTTCTGGGTTAGAAAAATAACTTCAGATGACAGAAAAACAGAAGAATGGAAACGAGACAAACAACATACCGAACTACAGCGGTAGAGAGGACTGAGAAGACTTCCAACGCTCGTTGATGTTAGAGGCAGTTAGGAAGGACCTCAAAGGTGGATTTGAAGACATAAAGGGACATAAACTAGAGGTTCATCGTGCCAACCTCACATGGTAGGGAAGACAGTACCAGGCTATATGAGTCTATGGGAAAGGCATGTGAAGAAGAAAGCAGCGGTGGCAGCAACCAGCAGGAGCCAGGCAATTGTGTCATTAGACAGAGCACTAGGGCTGCAAGGGAGTGCAGAAGAAGAGGAAGAAGTGGTAAGCATGCCAAGCTTGGATGATGCAGAAGAGGAGTCAGAAGACAATCAAACCTCTGAGGACTCTGAGGCAGGGCAGGAGCAAGAGGAAAGAGAGATGGGAGAAGAAGAGAGATCAGGCAACACGAGCAAGCGTGAATCTGCATCACGAAAGTATGAGCAAGAGAGGAGAGAGAAGAGGGAAGCCTCTCCCTCTAGCTCGTCTGGTACCTCTGGCAGCGAAAGCTTAAGTGGCAGTGACGAACAGAAAGCACCAAAGGTGGGACCCTCTACAACTGCAACGTCGGACAAGAAGTCAGTGGACTCAGTGCGCAAGAAGAAACGCAAAGAACGGCAATTGGTGGTAAGCTACGATGAAAGTCTGCTAGTGGCGGTGAGAGAAGAGAGTGGAGCTATTCATGATCGCCCTCATATATACCCATCTCAGAGGTGAGGCGAGAAGGCTGGTCACTGATTTAGTCCGAGACGGCACACCGGTACCGGAGTTTGGGCAACACCCTGACGCCATTGTGGAAGCGACTGAAGGACCGGTATGGAAATGGTAATCCCAGTGATCTGCTGGAGAAGCAGAGAAAGATGGCACGCTGGGAGTTCAGCTCCTCCACGCAGTATGAAGGACAGATTGCGGAGTTTGAGGCAGTAAGAGAGCAGCTGGCCAAAAAGGGGCATCATCCCTCGGACTTAAGCTTTGAGCGGATAATCCGTGATGCAATAATGGGTCCCGAGATGAGGGACAAGGAGGTGCAGGCTGATTGGAAGCAGTGGTTGCTTGCAGCGGACTTTAAGAAAGACAAGCAATCATGGGATGTACATCAATGGTGGCAAGAGCTCAAGAGAAAAGCCAAAGACATTGATTTGCAAAAAGAAAGAGAGAGAAAGGCCAACAAGAAGGCTAAGGCAAACGCTGCAAAGATTGAGAAGAAGAGACCCTTTACTACTCCATGCATGTATTTTCAGAAGGGGAGGTGCAAATAGGGAGGAGAGTGTCAATACTTGTACCTCAACGACAAGCTGAAGGGGATTTGCTTCCTCTTCAGCAAGGAAGGAGACTGCAAGTACGGGAGCAAATGCAGGTTCTCGTACTCAGGAAAGGAAAAGAAAGATGGAAGTAGGAAAGAGCAGTCAAAAGAGCACGAAGGAAAAGAGTAAGAAGGAGAAGAAGTGCTTCAACTGCAAAGGGAAGGGGCATTATGCCACCAACTGTAAGAAGCCCTGCCTACGATGTGGTGGTGACCATCCCTTGACTAAGTGCACTCATGGTCCGGACGGGAATGACGAGCAACCGGGAGCGAAGGCGAAGGCCGACATGGCCAAGAAGAAGTCTCCGGGAGCGTACACGAGTGGGAGCTCGGATGATGAGGAGGATGGAGAGCTCAACCGCGCCTACAGTCTACTGTGGCGAAGAAGGCAGCGCGGGCATATATGGTCAAAGGGAGTGGAAGCAAGAAGAGGAGTCGGGGTGAGGAGAGCCAACACTCCGGCAGATCCTCAGCCGGAAAGCCATGAGTTAGTAAACTCTTCCAGCCAACTTGGAGAGGCAAAGGGGGTGTTCCCGGAAGTAAGTAACTACGAAGAATTTACCAACTATGTAAACAACTTGACTGCTCCGGGGGAAAATGGCACGACGTCGGCATCGGGTGTGGAGGAGCGAGTGGGTATGGCAGTTGATGCTAATCGCTCCGGAACGCCGGAGGTTGTCGAGGCTCTGATGCACGCCGGCTACGACTACGTACCGGTAAGGGCAAGCAATGGTATGGCTGACGGAGAGGCGAAGGCAATCCCAGGGTCTCTGTCGGGCCAGACTCCAAGCGAACCTAAGGGGGTAAAGAAGCCGCGAACTCGAAGAAGGAGGTTAGATTGAGAGCCGTGGCAAGACTCTATCTCTCAGGACAGCGAGGAGTCGGATGACTCAAGCTCGGAGGAGGAAGAGGAAGCTCCAATTGCGGTGCGTCAATACCGGGACGGTGGCGGTGTAATGCATGAGTTTCGGCACTACGAAGACGGACGGGGGAGGCTGGTGACCTTCGGCGAGGCAATGGGGCCGACGGAGTGGATACCTCTGTCCTGGTATCACTACATACCAACAGGACCGGGCATAGTGGACCAGTACATGGAGTGGCAACTCAACTGGAAGGAGTTTAGAAAGCTCCGGGATGGAACCGGTCTACCTAGGGCAATGGTAGTGAAGGGAACAGGGGTTAAATCCGGAACCGGAGAGAGCAAGACAATGACTACCCCGCAAACACCCGACTCTATTTAGTAATATTCATTACCCGAACCCTTGAAATATGGTCTCGAAACCTACGAGGTACCGCCAGAACATCTGCGTCACGCAGACGATGAGCCAGTTGGAGCGGTGGAAGCTCGTCTGGAAGGAAGGTGCTACGGCTCAACGTTCAGAAGAGACCGGTGCATGAGAACCAGAAAGGAGGCGGTGGAATCAGAGTACCAACAGGTGCGGGCAGACGCGGCGGGCCTACTCACCGGAGCCATGATGTTCTGCACCAACCACCAAGATAGGAGAGAGCGATATTATGTGGATGAGAGCATAAGGGCAAAGTCGCGCGAGTGGGCGTTGATGCCTGCGTATAGACTGGTGGTTGAAATGGAGGAGCGAGGCTTGGGACACCTGATTGGACGAGCTAAGCCGGATAAGATGGTGGAGCATCTGACACGGCAGGAAGCCCAGAGGCAAGGAGTGAATTGGGACCGGTCGCTGGTTCCCATCATATTCACTGTTCTGCGAGAAGAGCATACCGGATTGCTCTACAACTGGAGCATCAACAGGGATAACGTAAAGTGGGAGGAGCCGGGGGTGCCGAGAAATCGGAAGGTGTACCGAGAGCGTGTGCCTACCGGACGGTGAAAGCGGCGGTAACCCAGTATCGCGCTATGAAGGATCCGGCCCACGCCGGGAGGTATGACGATGACTTAAAACGAGTTGGACTGGTGCGGGATCAGGCTCACATGACGCCAAAAGTGGCTAAAGGGAGGTGGCTGCGTCGCCGGTGACGGAGGAAGCGATGCCTCCATTGACTCCGAGGGTGGAAAGGAAAACCAGGGAGAACACCGCGGTTAAGACGGAGAGCCAGGCGGAAAGTGCTGACACGGCTACGCCGGGCCCGGGGAGGGCCAAGCCCGAGATGATTGCTACCCCTGAGGAAGTAACAGACCCGTTGGTGTATTTGGAAAATGGAAGCACCCCATGGCGGGAGCACACGGCGGAGCTCTACGGGAGCGTCCCGGAGGATTAAACGGAGGTGCAAGAGGAGTCCGAGGATTCCAAAGATCCGGGGAGGGGGGACGACACTGTGTCTTTGGTGACCCAGGTGCGGACGGCGGCGCCCTACGACACGTCTAAGGCTAAGAGGTTTAAGGAGGAGATGGGGAGGGCACTGGCCCAGATTAAGGGGCAACTGACGCCCACAAAACCGAAACATCCGGATCGCGAAAGTGATGAGAGGACACGCACCAACGTGCTTCGACACCTCCGCAAGTTGGCGACGGTGATGATGGAGCTCTACGGAGAGGACATCAGAGCGGTGGGCATGGACCAGATCAACGAAGTTCAGCAACTTATAACCAAAGTGGCTGAGAAGAGATTGTGGAAAAGAGAGGATCAAAAAGAAGGGCTGGCAATCCCGGGAGTGGCGACGGGCCAACTAACTCCGGAGGACGCTGCAAGCCCAGGCAAGCAGCAAACGGAAATGGAGCCGGAACCCGGGCGTGAGCCGGTGAGCGAAAAGGAAATGATTCGGCGTTTGGAAGTAAGAATGGAGCAGCAAAACGAAGTAAATCAGAACCGGGTGGCGTGGCCGCCCAAGTGGGGGGATGACCACCGAGACCTACAGGATTTCAAAGGGCGATGGCAGGAGTATGTGGGATTGCTATATCGCTGGTCGACCGGCTGGCCATTTCCTTACAACAAGCCCAAATTCCCAGCGCACTGGAACCCAAAGCCCTGGAGAATAGCAGGGGACTGGGAAAAGCGACCCCGACCCTACTGGTTACGACCGCTAGAGGGAGGCGACATGCCGGAGCATGTGGTGGTCTACGCCAGCGAGGTCCAGGGGGAGCCCGAGCAACTTCAGGAAGAAGAAATGGAGGTGATAAGGATGATGTTGAATCGCGCGCTAATGGGAAAGGTTGGACGGAAGGCGACAAGACCGCGAAAGGTCCCCGACCCCATGCTGGACTCGGGGGCTGTGTCAGATATGGCGCCACCAAGCTACAAGGAGTTCATGCAGGGCGTCAAGGGTGAAGTGAAAGAGTTGAGCGCGGTGGGTGGAACCACCAGGATGGACGCCCAAGGGGATTACAAGCTACCTACTCCGGGGTGACGGGCGGGATGGATGCCTACCACTAAAGGAAGTGTGGGTGGGTGAGCACTTGGCCGAACTACTCGTGTCCGGACCTAAGATGATGCTCGATGTGTAAACGTTGGTGTTGCGCAAGGATTCGCCTTACGTCACTCGGGCGGTGGTCCCGGATGTGAAGGAGGAGGAGAAGGACGCCCTTTTGTACTTCGACACGGAAGACTCGGTGATCCGGTTCCAATCGGGATCGACGGAGGAACAGCAAGCTGCCTTCTGGACCACCAACAAGGCAAGAAAGAAGGAGTGGATATGGGACTACTTCATCGGATATTTCATGATCCCGCTGCCGCAAAGTTGCAAGCCATTGCCCAAGCCCATGACATAAAACTAGTGAACGTCAACAAAGACGTTAGTAAGGAGTGTCCGGAGTGTCCGGAGTGTCCGGCGGGCGGAGCCCAAAAGACGCCTCATCGCACAGGCGAATGGAACTAGAATGAAGGAGAAGGGTGAAGGCTGGTTGGTGGACACCTCAGCACTGTTGGCAAGACCTCTACTTAACGGAGAGCGATGCCTCACGGCAATGGTAGAGGACACCGTGGGATACACCAACTTGGAGCTTCTCCTGAACGCGGAGATGCAGCGGCAGTCCGTGGTGGCAAGCAAGGTGTTCCGGATGAGCAGGACTCAGACGGGAAACCGGGTTAAACAAATACGGGGAGACGGCGCTTATCAGAGATCGCAAGTCTTTAATGACCTGATCGAAAGTGTCGGGGTGCGCCCGCGATACGCGGTTAGGAACGATCCCAACAAGCGGGCTCTAGTGGAAGTCTCGCAGAAGCATATCTGGGCGGGGGCGAGGAAGCTACTGAAGAGGGCACAGCTGCCATATTATGTGTACTTGGGCTACGCGCTACTGCACGTTGGGCTACTGCATAACCTGACGCCGCCATCGGGAGGCAAAGAGCCGCGACTATTCACCATGTTCCCTTACGAGAAAAACGTGGACTGGCTGTCGTTGCTGCACACCTTTGGATGCCTCTGTCATGCGGTGCTTGACAAGAAGTACCATGGGCTGCGAAAGGAGGAGGACCGCTCCTTACCCGCCGCGTGGATGGGGTTGGACTTGGAGACCTCCGTGCACGTGGTTTTAGTCCAGGGGGAGATCAAGCGTTGGCGCGACGTAGTCAACTTTGACGAGAATCAACCGGCATGGCCCATCCTAGTACAGATTTGGAAGGCGGCCGGGTTGAAGGTGGACGAGGCCCAAGGTGCTCCGATCAACAATGATCTGGAGGAACTATTCGTCAAACCGGAAGGGGCGCAAGACAGCGATCGCATAGCTGTGGTCAAAGAAGAAAAGGAGGAAGGAACGCTGAGGCAGCCGGAGCCGGAGGAGCAAACGGACGAGACGCGGGAGGTGACTCGTGGTCTGATCGTAGAAGTGCCGGCAAAGGATTGGGGCTGGAATTGGGCAAAGAAGACCTACGGCCCAGAATGGAAGAGTAAGACTCGGAAGGGCGCAGTAGAAGGAGAATGCGATCCCATTCGGAGAGGGAAAAAGCTGCAGCCGGCCCATTTCGTGCGGTTCGAGGGGAAGGAGACCGAAAATGAAGTGGAAAAGATGCTAGACACGGAAATCCTGAAATGGGCAGTACGTGAGCGGGCACTGGCGGCTACCTTTACTCGTCCGGTGGCGGAGAAGGAAGCTACCGCTTCGGGAAAGTTTGAAGACGCACGAGCGCAAGAAATAGCAACCCTGTGGGCGCAAGGATGCTTTAGGAGGAGAAGAGGGAGTCAGTGCCGGAACGCGACTTGTGCCGTGGTCGGTACGCAGACGCGACAAAGGAATCGGGTGGAAAAGTGCTAAAGTACAAGAGCCGACTGGTGGCGAAGGGATACTCCATGGTACAAGGAGAGCACTACGGGCCACGAACTTTTCCGACCCCATGCACCATGACTATCCTTGGCTTCTTCATGCTGGTGACTTTCTACGACCTAGTGTTGGGCAAGTTTGATGTGGGCACTGCCTACATAAAGGCTGAAGTAGAGGAGGCGGGAATGCGGCCCACCTATCTGGTCCCACCCTTTGGCTTTGAAGAGGAAGGGTACGTGTGGGAAATGGTAAGGGCGCTGTACGGTCGACCGGATGCCTGAAGAAAATGGTGGATGCAAGTGCTAGTACCGTTCATGGCATCACAAGGTTTTGAGCAGCACAAGGCGTTTCCGTGTTTCTTCTTCCGCTGGCGTTCGGGGATGAGTAAGCCTGACATCGGGTTCGTGCATGTAGACGACATCATGATGGGCTTCAGCGACGAGGAGGCAAAGGAGCAGTTCCGGGCGGCGGGCGAAAGCCGCTTTAAGGTGTTCAAAAGTGAACCGCCAACGGGAGTGGTGGGGATCGACATTGAGGATGGCCGGCATCCGGAGTTGGGGCGAACCGTCAAGTTATTCCAGGAAACTTTTATCAAGGAGGCGAGCGAGCGGCTCAAAACAAAGGACTTAGCGTCTGTTGATTCGCCGTGGCTAATGCCGGGGTGCCGTGTGGGAGTCCCGAGTGTAGTACTACTGGAAGAATATCGCCTTACCACATATGTGGAATACTCATCTGGGTGAGGGTGACGAGGCATGACATGCTAGGGCCGGTGGCTGAGATGGCGCGCTATACTTCAAGGAGTTCCCCTTCCGAGAGGCGGAACAAGTGATGCGGTACCTTCAGGGCACCGCGCGGCGAGGGGTTCGTTTCTACCAAAAGGAAAGTACGCGCCTGACGTCCTACCCGGACGCTAATTGGAAGGGCGACTGGGGCGATCGCAGGGCTCGACTGGCCGTAATTCACTTCATGCTTGGTGATTTGGTAAATCCGGTGTGTAATGAAACGCACCATTACAGTGGAATTGCCGAAGCCGCGTGGGCCGCGTAGCAAGGAAAGGAGGGAGAAGCTGCTGGCGAAGCAGCAAGACCTGCAAGCGGAGGCGGTGGGGACCCCACCGCCACCTGAGGAAAAAATGCCGAAGGGACATGTTCGCATGGAAGCGCCTCCGGAGGAGTCAACCTGCCAGGCGAGATCTACGCGATTGACGCGTGCCTGCATGGCCAGGAAAAGATCGCAAACTTTAGCAACGGGATCACCGGAGGCAGAGTGGCCAAAGACTTGGCCAAGCAAGGGTGGGGTAAGCCACCTGTGGTGTACGAGGATAACAAGGGGGCTATTGTCTGGCAACCACCAACATCTACCGTCAGAAGTTGGACCACATCGATCTGCGCTATGCCTACTTCAACGCGATGATATTGGCGGGAAAGGCGGTTTTGGAGAAGATTAGTTCCCCGGACAACTACTGTTGCATCGGCAGCTGACCGGTATAATACACACCAGTAGCTCCTCCCGCTGCCGACTGCAATTGCATTGGGGGAAAGCTTCCCTGGCCCCCACTATAAGCATTTGCACCAACATAAGGGGCATTCCCCATACCCGCACCCTCCTGTAGGTACCGATTAGAGCCAGGACGCTCCCTCGACCTTGATCGATCGCGATCCCGATCTCGCAGCGTTGACCGTGCACGCTCCCTCGAGCTACGCTCTCGGTTGTAGCCTCCCCGATCGCCATCATAGCGAGATCGCCCTCCCGATTCACGATCGTTACGGCCACCATCACTTCGACGACCCCGCGATCGCGAAGGCTGCGTCGGTCAGCCGACCGTGCTCTCTCTCGACGCTCATCTGAGCTCGTCGCCGTTCCCTTGTATGCCCAAGAAGGATCCTCCATAGGGTGCCCCAACTTGTTAGGGTCGTCCCTACCAAACGTTGCCGGTGCATCACCCTCGTACAAAGTGATTGGATTCCAGACGTTGTACTTTTCCCATGGACCTTTAGCATGAGGTGCATTCCCCGGATCGATCCATCCTTTCGCCTCGTAAGCCTTCTTATCCCTCTTAAGAAGGTTGCCGAGCTCCTCCCTGTACTTGCCCGTATCAAGGAGCTCTCTGACAGGACCCACAGGGTAATCGCGACGTACCATTTCCAAGACCTCTTTCTGTACCGAGGCATCCCAACGATCCGGATGAAACTTATCACAAGAAGCTTGACACATGGCTCCCGTCTTAAGCCATAAAGCCGCAGCTTTCTTCATACAAAGGGCTCGTCCAGCCCTCTTATTGAAGGCAGGCCAAGGCCTGTCGTTTCGACCCATCCCTGGACCATTACGATGACCACCCGTTCCGTAGTACTGAGGACCCCTACGCGAGTATCCCTGGCCCCAGTAAACTTCGTCATCGTTAGGTTCCAATGGGCCCCCGTTGCTGATTTCCTTGAGGGGAAGATTGAGGCTGAGGGCCCGTATATTTCCATCCATCAACAATGGTTTTCTGCACGCATCGCAGTGCTCGACCAACCATGTGTCCTCAACGACCCATATTTCCGGACTGGCGTCTACATTGTCCACCCTCATGGACGACCATAACTCCGTGTTACTTTGGCGCTCCTTGACAAACTTAGGGAAAGTGGGGTTCTCTTTGTCGAAGAGGACCTCAGCTACCGCCTTAAAGGCCTCCGCCCTTGAGAGTATGATAGCCATGTCCATCACTCTCTGAAATGCATAGCGCAACACTGGCTTCTTTGCCAGCATCCACTTGGCTTCATTCTTGAGCTGATCCATCTCCTGAGCCTTCGACGCAAAAGAATGGAAATTCTTTTTGTTCCTGAGCATGAGACCTATGCTCTCCACACACATAGCATCCGATCTCAATTGAGCTGTTCTCAGTGAGTGCTCCATTCCTCACTCTTCGAGATCCATTCGTTGTCAACAGCCGATTGAAAGCGAAAAAACCTGTTCGCCAAGATGGCAACCTCCTCGGGCAGTATAATGCCTGCCGAATGACAGAATCAACGCAATTCTGCCAGCCAAGCACGAATATCAGCAACATGTTGCGTGTCCAACGTCTTGTTGACATCAATGGAGAAAGCCTTTTGATCTTCCAAGAGATGATCCACGTCTTTCTGATGTCGTTCCACCGTACGACGTCCTTCTTCCTCGTTCCTCTCAAGCTTACGAGCCCAAGAGGAGACCTTGGACTTTCTGCGAGCATCTTGCTGATTCCATGCAACAGCAAAATCAGCAAAAGCTTTGGCCATGAAAGCAATCGAATCCCAGAAGTTGCCCCACCGTGTCAAGCTTCTGAGCAGCTGACACAGAAGCCCAAGTGGGAAGATTCCCAGCTTGATCCTTTGTGCTCCACAAGACATCCATTGGGTCGAAGAGTTTCGTGAGAACCTCGTCCATAGAGACGACGTTCACCGATACGCCCAGAGAACGAAAAATGAGATTTCCGATTGCGTACACAGTGGATGACACTGCTTCCCACACTCGACCATGAAAAACAGCGAAATTTTGCACTGCATCCCACTTGGGATGTCCCTCTTCTAAGACCTCCCAAGCATGCCAGCAAGCAATCAAGTCATACAAAGGTTGCCCATGTTGCTTGTAAAGTTCTTGAAAAGTCCCCCACTCAAGGCAACAACGTTCCACACCTCCGTTTGCACTCTTCTTCCCGTTGCAAAATTGAAGTCCACCAGTTTGTCGGTAGAAGCCATAACTCTGGACGCAGCCAGCCTCTCAGGCGTCCAGTATGGAGTTCCCATCCCCACAGCTTCTGAGATGTGGACAAGCATCTCAGCTGCGACTAGAACATTAGCCACTGTAGTCTGTCCCACGCAATCGACAACCACACATCCCACCGACCTCCTGGAACATTTCCCAAGGCATCTACGACTGTCTTGACAGTTTGAGCTGCCCTTATCGACGGCAGTTGATCAGCCCAACTGTCCCCAGTCAGACGAGCTTGCCAAATCGCCTGTAAATCGTCCATAAGACGATCAGGTGTTCCAACGAGCACAGGAGCAGCCCCTCCTGAGGACAAAGAACTCATACCCAAGGCTGGTGTCAGCCCCATCCTCCGTAGGCCGACCGACAGAGGCATCCTCAGGCCTACGACACTACCACCCAAATGTGTAGCATACGGACTTCCTAGCATCCTCCTCCTCTTCTGCAATGATATTAATAACATGTAAGGGTAAGAGAAGGACAGAAAGATTAGACGCAAACAGAAGGCTCACAACGCACACACGCAACACTGTCCCAAAAGCTTATGTGATATGTCTGTGTCTCCTTGCTACCTTGTTCAAGTCAAAACCAGACGTGTGCACTCCTATTCTTAAGAGGTAGGACAGTATAAATGATATTAGAAACCGGTTTCACGTCTCCCAGGCGTCCCCAGTTGACTAGCTAACCAGCTCCACAAGAACTTTAATATAATTTCCCTCACAACAGACAGCCCGCCAAACAACCAAAACAGATGACGAGAGCTCTAAGCCTTTAAATTTCAGGTGTCCATACAGGTCATATTGGCATAGGTGCCACCAATGCCACACATACCAGAAAATACACCCTTTTTCCGTACTAACTACTAACTGACAATATTAACTAACGTGTTAACCGGTTGTATTAATACCATCACCTAGTTCACTTCCCAAGCCCCCCCTTGATGACATTAATACCCACACACACACACCCTTACACTTAACTTATCCTTTGTGCGTTCCAACGTTCAAGGTTGCGCAATCCTTCCCACGATCTTGGAGTAATTTAGTCCCCGCTGCCGCTTGGTATTGGCATCTCCGTAGACGGGGTTTGGGCAACCGGTACAGCAGTACTTTGTGCCTGTGGCTCTCTGAATTGGAACACCGGTCTGAATTGGAACAGAGCTTTATTACGCTGAATTGGAACATGAGTCTAAATGTTACGGCAGAGAGGTGGGCTCGAAACTTCCGTTATCACGCTCGTCCAGAGTGGGACAGCGCGGTGCAAGACGAAGAGTTCAGATGTCACAAAGCTACAAAGCCATTGGACTATATATCCACTCTCGACACTGTTACCCACGGTGGGAGCAAGTGTACGAATATAAACTCGGGGACATAATGCAAAAACTAACGACCAACCACGGTCGTCGATCCGACCGTTCGAACTATCTGATGACGAACGGCGAATGATCTGCATCCAACTCGATCACGAGCGCGACGATCCATCCTCCGACCAACCAGAGGGGCGGTACCGCTCATCCTTCCAGTCCAGCACAGAGGACGATTTCGTCCGATACGTGGAGGAAGACGAGAGAGATGTGTTTTGAGACCCTCCAATAGGGGTTGTATACCTTCCTAGACACTTCCAAAAATAACTTCAAGCTGGCTCTACACAATTGTATATATATATACAAAAAGTCCACCGAGGACAAAAAAAACGAAACAAACATCTAGACTGGCAAAGCGCCCGTTCATTCCAACAATGGACGACCTACGGGCAAGTTTGTTATCCATATATAGCTAACAAATTTGTTCATAGGTGGACTCCTATTCGGGCCCGAGTGCCTTCTGTCTAATCAGGGGATCCGTAGCGCACTGTGAGGGTATGTCCGCAATCTGTCCGCTAAAGGCTAAATTGTGATTATATACTTTTCTCCACCCCAAGGGATCCGGGACGCAACTTTGAGAATACATTCATCCCAGCCTACCGCCAATAGGTCAGCTTGGGTGAAGGTATTTTTATGTCCTGGCCCCGATTAACCTCCGCCCCATCCAGGGAGCCCATGGAGCGACCAACATGCCATGTCTACGAATACCTACATCCCAGCACCAAGTAGACCTTCCGTCCCACCCGGGGAACCAAGGGAGCGTCACTAGAGGTGAGTTAGCTGATCTTGCCAAACGACAATGAGATGGTTCAACTCGACTCTCGTCCGACCAAGGACATCCAAGGAGAGTTGCTGGGTGTATGAGGCAAGGTTGCGTCGAAAAGGATGCGACTTTACTTCAGACCCCAGGACGTACTTACCGTATATCCGACCAGAGCCAAGAAGTTACTCCTCACATTCGGATGACAAGGGTCATCAAGGGGGGGGGGGGGGGGGGGGGGGGAGTGTAGAGCGAAATTCAAAATTCAAATTTGATAATTAAATTCAAAATCAAATTCGAATTTCGCACATGTTCCGAAATCCAAATCATTCGGAGTAACGCCTACAGTTACATTTGCTTCCTTCAATCGCCTATCTGATTCCTAGAAGGAAGAAAAGCCATCAAACTAGAGCCAAACCTCGACAGCCCACATATTCCTACCGCTCACATTTACCTCTCTACTCCTAATCAATAGGGGTTATCGGTATAAACGGGGGGATTGTAGGCGCAAATAGGTAAATATGTGCTACTTTATTAATACCCCGTGTCGGTCCAGACACAATAAGAGATTGTTCATATTAATAACACTCTTAACCGGATAATGGTAATATTACTAAAAAGGTCCGTTACCCTTTTAGGTCAGAATATATTATTGTTAGACCAGACAACGGGAACTGGCTGGTGTTTGCCTTGGTTGTTTTTGGGCTTCGCTAGTCTCCCACATTTTCCCACCATCTTTGATATTTATTTATATAAGTGAAGAGGATTGGGTTACTGGCGAAGTTGTTGAATTTGGTTGAGTAAAAGGATAGGCATCAATAAATATATTTTTTTGACATCGAACCGGCAAAACTATCAGCAAGTGGCACACTGTCCAATACAGCCAGCACCCCCTGGAGAGTCAAAGTTCCCTCCACGCCTCGCGGGGAAACTTGAATCTTATCTATACTATGCCTAAAAACTTTTATCATAGCTGCAACTTCTTTCGTTTTCCAGTCATTAGGGTTAGGACAGAGTAGTAAAGTTGGGCTCTCTGTGCCACAGGAGTGACAATTCAACAGCATAAAGCTGTTCGCCTGTCGACAAGCACTTTTAGTGCAAGTCCATCGCGGCAGCGTTCGCATGACTGCTCGCTTCGCCTAGTCACAGAGACAGAACAGGCTCTCTCTCTCTCTCTCTCTCTCTCTCTCTCTCTCTCTCTCTCTCTCTCTCTCTCTCTGTCTCTCTCTCTCTCTCAGGGTAGTAAAGTTGGGCTCTCTCAAGATATGTCGACCCGCCTTTGATATTTGTGTCACGGCAGCAATGTGACACGCGCATCTGAATCAATATGATGATGCGCGCGTCACATTGCCGACGAGCATCGTTTCGCGAGGAGACTCTATTCCCTCAGATTTCAATGCTTGCATTGAAATTTCCCTGCAGCGAGCATTGAAATTTCAATGTATGCATTGAAATCACTTTTCACCTTTCAATGCATTCATCAAAATTTCAATGCATCCTGCATTGGAATTTCAATGCATGCATTGAAATCAATTTTCAGATTCCAATGCATGCATTGAAATTCCAATGCAGGATGCATTGAAATTTCAATGCATGCATTGAAAGCTGAAAAATGATTTCAATGTATGCATTGAAAGCTGAAAAATGATTTTAATGCATGCATTGAAATTTCAATGCATGATGCGTTGCATTCTCAATGCAAGCGTTGAAAGGTGAAAAGTAATTTCAATGCATGCATTAAAATTTCAATGCATCCTCATGGGGTGACGGTGTTCCACGCCATGTCATCCAGCTGTTTACCACATTTTTTACGCAGCCAAGCCACACACCTCTTGCCATAGTAAATAGTAATACATTGCCCCAAAAAAATCAGCAACAAAGAAAAAAGAACAACCACTCCCCTACTTCCAATCGCGACACAGTTTGGCTGAGAGCTATGCTGCGCAAACCCCCCCCCCCCCCTCCTCTAGCACTAGCCTCTTATGCAGGGCCCATAAGCCTTCCGACCGCGCCTTCAGTACTCTGCTTCTTCATCTCTGTGCTCCTCCCGAAACATCGAGCGTTCGGCCCGAGTCTTATCCTCATCTACAACCTGCCGACCACCATAACCCATGATGGGTGTGTGTGGCTTGTCACACCCACAGCCTCCCCATCTGACTCTCGTGTTTAGGCACTACCACAGCACATAGTCCTGCCTCGCCCGCATCGACGAGGGACAAGAAACCACTGTTATATCCAAGTCTGCAGTCGCAGTCTCTTTCCTGCCTGGACTGGATGCTGTTTTGACAACTTCGCTATCTTCACCACAGCACTTCTTATCGCCTGTATATAACGAACACAAGGAAGATATACTATGAACAGAGGCAAGGAGATAGGGGTACATCATAAACACAGAGGACCTGGTTGGATTCGATGTTGGGAGCAGCTGATGTTGACGATGACGCAGACGTGCTGGGTTGAGCGGCCTGAAGCGCGGCAGGCTGCCCCGGGCTTGACGATGCCGGAGACCTAGACCCAGTCGCGCTGGACGCTAGCACAGCCGAAGTATCGACAGTCGAGCTGGACGATGACGACGACGACGACGCAGAAGCTTTGGTGGTGGTTACGGTCCTGGTTGGCGTCTTCTTCTTCTTACCCTCCTCCTGAGGACCTCCTTGCTGGCAGCCTTCGGTATGGTCCGCGGCTTCTTCGTCTTGTTATTCTCCACCTCCTCCTCCTTCTCCTCCTCCCCCTCCTCCTCCCCCTCCTCCTCCTTCTCCTTCTTCTTCTGCTGCTGCTCCTTCTTCTTCTTCTTCTTCTTCTTCTTCTTCTCCTCCTCCTCCTCCTCCTCCTTCTTCTTCTTCTTGTTCTTCTTCTTCTTCTTCTTCTTCTTCTTCTTCTTCTTCTTCTTCTTCTTCTTCTTCTTCTTCTTCTCCTTCTTCTTCTTCTTCTTCTCCTCCTCCTCCTCCTCCGTGCTAGCATCCTTCTTCGCTGGGGGCTGCTGCTTTCTCCCAGCCTCCTTCGCTGAAGCCTCCTTACATACATACATACATACATACATACGTACGTACGTACGTACCGTACATACATACATACATACATACGTTGGCAGCCTTGTTAAAGACCGTCCTCGCTTTGCTGGCAGCCTTCGTTTTTGCAGCCTTGCACAACCAAACGATACCCGGTATGATACCTGGGGTATGGATACCCCCCCCCCCCCCCTCCCCATACCCCCCCTCCCATACCCCTGGGATATGATACCCTTCCCCCGTACCCCTGGGGTATGATACCCCCCCCCCCCCCCCCGCCCCCCCCCCCCCCGGATGTATGGAACAGGGGTATGGGAGTATCATACCCCGGGGTATGGGACAGGGGTATGGGACTAGGGGTATGGGGAGGGGGGGGGGGTATCCATACCCCAGGTATCATACCGGGTATCATACCGGGTATCATACCGGGTATCATACCGGGTATCATACCGGGTATCATACCGGGTATCATACCGGGTATCATACCGGGTATCATACCGGGTATCGTTTGGCTGTGAATTGTTCGAGCCCGTCCTTGCTTTGCTGGCAGCCTTGTTCGAGCCCATGCGTTTTTTGCGCTTTGCCTTTGCCGCCGTTTGCCTGTATTTCTCCAACCTGTCCTGCCATTTTTTAACCGAGCCGCTCAGGGATCGGAACCTGGTGTACATGATCACCAGGAACATGTTGACGTCGCACTTCATTATGTTCCGCTGGTAGTAATGGAAAATTTCTGCAAACTTCTTGGCTGCCGCTTCGATGTACGCGAACTCATCGGGGTTTTTGATGCAATCCATCCAGCACTCCCAAGCTGCAAACAAATAATGTTGAACAACTTGTGGATGCATGCATTAAATCACTGTTCAGCATTCAATGCATTTAAATCACTTTTCAGGATGCATTCAAATTACAATGCATTCATTGAAAGCTGAAACAAGAGAGTTGTACTTTTGATGGCCGGGTAGTCATGCGGCCACGCCCACAGCAGGAGGCAACTATGTAACTCGTTGTGGAACTTCTGCTCCTCCGATGCGCTTGTGATTGCGGGTGCGTGGGTTGGCACCTTCTTCTTAAAGGCTTCCCGTTGCAAAACCTCACACTGCGGCAGCCCGTGTCGATACACGGAAGGCTGATCCACGTTGCAGACGATGACCAAAGAATCTTGTCTTGGATCGTCCCTGGGCCACGCATCCGCCTTCTCCAACATCGGGTACGCTTCTTTGAGCATCTCGAAGGTAATATGCCCCTTGCTGCCCCACCGAGAGTGATTGCGAAAGTACACACAAGAATGTATATACATAAACCTTGACATTGTAGAATTTCAATGTATGCATTGCAATTTCAATGCACCCTGCATTGAAATTTCAATGCATGCATTGAAAGCAAGACAGTAATTTCAATGCATGCATTGACATTCAATGCAGGATGCATTGAAATTTCAATGCATATGCATGTATCGAAATGACTTTGCATTAATTTCAATGCATGCATTGAAATTTCAATGCATGCATTGAAATTAATGTAAAGCTTTCAATGCATGCATTGGAATTAATGTAAAGCTTTCAATGCATGCATTGAAATTAATGTAAAGCTTTCAATGCATGCATTGAAATATCAATGCATCATGCATTGAAATTTTAATGCGTGCATTGAAATTAATGTAAAGCTTTCAATGCATACATAAACCTTGACCTGTCGATGACATGCCACCACCCCAGGGACGCTCAGACATGAGCCACCGTAGCTTTGAGCCTGATGCCGCTATGGTCTCCACTATACACAGACAGGCAAGTATAGCTTTGCGAGCATACAGACATGATTTTCATGCATACAAACGTAACACACATAGAGCTGGGGGCTGCTTACGTGCAAGTTCCTGCCCATCGGTCCAGACATCGGCGCCCCACTTTCTCTTGTGCACTGTCCAGGCCGTGTTGGTACTTGCGCCACTTCGCCATAACATCCTTTTTGTCTTCATCACTAACTTCCCTGTTGTACTCCGTAGCAAGCCGATCCAGTCTACTCCAATGTTCTTCAGGATTCGCCACCTTCGCTTCCTTTATAAAAGCACGCTTTGCATCGTCGAGGGTGTCCAGGAACGGGTTGTCAAGACTTGCTCCTCCGGTTTAGGGTCGTCATCCGGGTCCCTGCTCTCATCCTCGTCCTCGTCATCCTCCTCGCTATCGGACATGTTCTCCCCGTCCGATTCCGAGCCAATTTGCCCAGCCTGAACCCGCAGCCATTTCATGCTTGCCTTCGTTTTAGCCAGCTTCGCTTCCAGCGCAGCCGCTCTCTCCCGCTCCCTGTTCATCCGCAACGTTGTCAATTCCGCGTACTCCTGTACCCATGATATAGGACAGCAGAGCTTGGACCTGATGAAGTCCAGACTTGTTAGTCGAGCCCATGCTTCAAACGACATTTCCGGGTTGTCAAGTTTCTTGTAGGTCGCAGACAACTGCTTCTGGTGAGTTGGAGGCAGGTGCGCAGACACAAAACATTCTGGGTCACTCAACATACTGAACAAGCTCCTTTTCCACTCGACAGGTACATCGCCCGTGTCGATGTAACGTCGCTGCATCGTCTTCATCATTGCCAAGCTGTGGGAAATCTTGTCCAGCATTGGAGGAGTGAACCTGGCAGCCCAGGGCGAACGCTCGAAAGCTAGCATAGCACACAGCATGGAAAATGAAACACATGTACTAGCAAAAGCTCGCTAGCAGAGGTCTGTGGACATCACCCCCCGAATTATCCGGTAAAAAACTTATTTATAGATTTCGTCTGGCCGGACACGTCTGAAATGCCAATTTGATCCTGGTCTTTTGGCGGCTTTTTGTCTTTGCGTCACTGAGCTAATATAACGAGACATCATTCTCTTTTTTTGAGGACTGTGTTTGGTTACATTACCGACTTACTCTTCCATTGAGCTATCGTTGGGGATAGTACATTTGGAGTCCATAGCTAAAGGCTGATTTCTTTTCTGATCTGTCATACAGACATCAGATAAGCACAAATTGATTTTTCGCTGATCTGTCGCACAGACATCAGACGAAAACAAACACTCCTACTCATCCTCAAACAAAAAACTTACAAACAAGCAATCAATTTATCACAAGCTGGCATAACCTTTAGCCCTTGTGCACATTTGGCTTCTGTGTGCTCTTCTACAAGACACCAGACCACACCTACTCCACTCCCTCTTGCTGCTTGCATAAAACCAAGTAGGACAGTGCGAAACAAACATCAGACAAACACACAGACAGAGGAAAAACGAGCAAAGCACTCCCACTCTCTGTTCTGAACCATTTTCCTTGCATTTTCTCTGCAGAAACCAGAGGAGATTACACATCTCTCACACAAGAGCAAGACAAATATCGAAGCACTGTCCGACGACAGACTGACTTCTACAAAACAGCTCTTTTGACCAAACTATCGTTATCTCTGTGTAGGGCCTGCCGCCCCATAACTATTTCAACAGATAAAAGGAAGAAGGAGAAGAAGGTTGCATAGAGTGATAAGAATAACAGAGGAAAAAAAGAAGAAAAAAAAAGCAGACGTGACTCTCATAACATAAGATGGAAGACGAGAATGAGCAGGCTGGTGTGACACCAACTGATTATGGTCCTAGTGAGGGAGGAGGGGAGCAGGAGACTCAGCACTCAGAAGAGAGGGGGGATAGAGATGGAGAGGAGAGAGAGGAGTAACGTATACAGCCGATGTAGAGTCGACAGGGGGGGGTAATGCACAAGAAGCGAGTGCAGGTCAGACTGGAGGATCTCCATTGACAGAGGCAGAGAGAGAGATGGAGGATGTTGGCCAGAATATCCCAAATACATGGGAACAGTTGGCTACATATGATGATGAAGAGTCCTTCTTCCTTAACTACCCAACCTATTATAAAACACACATCTACATTCCTTACGAGAAAAGGAATAGACCAGGACAAGGTCAAAGCAACCTCCTGATCGAAATTCCCGGCCTTGCGAAGCCTCTCTTCAACAAAGTGAGGTTTGAGCACGAAAGAGTGCCATTGCAGGATATCAAGTATGGCGACACTCTTACACTGTGCGATATATACGACATATCTGCAACACTCTACGCTGCTGTGCTCGTTGCGGAATTTTATGAACGCACAAACATACAGTGGAAAAATAAACGCACAACTGCAGCATGGCTGTCTGTCTGTGGTGTCCCCACTGATATCAAGAATCTAGAAAGAAAGTTCGAAGGTAGAAACCAAAGTGGCATTGAGTTTGCCCTTGAGGCTTTTGTAACTGCCTTCACACGGGCTTACAACGAAATGTACAAAGCACTGAAAGACAACACAAGGCAACATCCTGTTTACGAGGAGGTTGACCAGTCTTGTCAGGTGCTTGAACGCCTCACACAACTCCATAAGGGCCTCTTTGAGGGAAAGGAGCAAACACCAACATGGAAACAATGGGCCCACACGAAGAATCACACTCTCATTAAAGGCCCTCTCACAACAATCCCAAATAATAACAGAGCTGATAAGTCTTCCATGAGAGAAAAGGCACACTTCCTCTCTAGTGCCACAGGGCTTGCACAGTTCGTGACTCATCTAGCACGACAGGTGAAAGAAGAAGAGACGAGACAGAAAGAGGAGAAGGAGCAGAAGGAGAAGATAGCTGTGGCAATGGCATTAGCACGGGTGGCTCCACAGCCAACGGCTCCACCTACCACATCTAACCCAGCTCCCAAGAAAGCAGGAGGAGGACCCTCAGGAGGAGGACCCCAAGGGGGAGGGACAGTAATTAACTTGACTGACTCCCAGAAGAAAAAGCAGGCGCTGCCGGCAGCCCTAGCTAAAATCAAAATTGGGGGGAGGGGGCCTTAAGCTCTATGCTATCACTGCCAATGAGGCTGACACAGAGAAAACCCTCATGACCAAGTTCAATGAGATGGACAGATGCTTCCAGCAAAACCAGTGTGAGGTGGTGCACAAGTGTTGGTATCCACTTGCCTTAAAGTATCGAATGAGGGCAGCAATGGTCAGAGTACAACTCATCTCTGCATATCCACCTTTCCTTGCTAGCTCCTCCTCTCCTCTGTACTTCTCGTAAGTTATACGATCAAAACCAGCTCCAAGGAGGGATCGATCACAGAGATGTTCTAGGACTTCTGGCACATTGATTGGGTTTGAAATTTTCGACTTAGTATCGGAGCAGTTGCAGTCTGTCACTCAGCTTGCATCTGTCTTAACAAATGTGGGCACCAAGTACACTCTCTTTTATAACCACAAAGCCATACTCCAATATTTCCTCAGTGCTTTGCACGTCTACAACAAAAATAAGCTCACACTGCTCATGCAAGACTGAAAAACCTTCGACAAGGTAAAACACTTGAACTTTTTGGAGATGAGCGTCTTTGAGGCCACGACTAAGGCCGTGAGCCCAAAAATGTTGTGGACCGAAGTAATGACCGCTTGTCAGAGGCTCGACAGCCAGACAGCATCCTTGATAGGTTCTGCATCGGCTTCTGCTCAACCGCAAGCCGCACATACGCAACGATCTCTAGGAAAGCGACCAAGAGAGAACAGTCGTGAAGCTAACACACCTTGCATTCGTTGGTGGGCACGGGCACAATGCTTCAAACACACAAATAAGAAATGCCCGTACAACCACGATGTCGAGGACACCCGCATCCGAAACACACTCCTTAAGAACGTACGGTCGGACGAAACCAACACCGTCGCCGTTCTGCGCCGACTGCGCAAGGATCAGGGGTGGAAATTACAGGATGTCGCGGACCATGACCACGAACTAGCTGACGCGATCAATTCTCTTTTCGCTAGAGATGATCAGAAGACGGCAGCCATAGAAGCCGCAAGTAGAAGAAGAGGTGGAACACGAGGAAGAGGAGGAGGGAGAGGAATCAATCGAGGAGGAGGAGCCCCTTTCGCACGAGGCACATACACTCGCGGGGGGGAGAGAGGATTTGTGAGAAGAGGAGGAGGAAGAGGTGTATTTCAAGGTAGAGGAGGAGGAAGATGGGTTGGCCGAGGTGGATACGGCAGCGCAGAGCGCCCGTACCACAGAGATGGGGGCTGGGCAGACGGCTCGAGCTCAAGCTCGAGTTCCTCAGCACCACAGGCCTATGCGACATCAGGCGCAACCACTACCGACACTGATGCCGACTCAGGTAACTGATTTGAGGTAGTCCAATGACTAGAGAAGGAGGGAGAAAACAGAACAACATGTATTGCACGATACACCGTTGTGCAGGTCCAACCAAGGGTACCAGTGAGTCTAAGAGCCCACAGCAGGCCACAGACCAACTCAAAGGTAGTACAATACCAGTACACCCATCACGACAACAAACAGTGCATGCTGCTAATAGGCAGGCGAGTAAAGCGCTGGCAAAGAGAAAGCAGGCGGGCCTGTCGCAGCCACAGCCGAAGAAAGTAAGAATAGAACCGGCAGTTAATCTTATCAACTTGCCGAGACAGACAATAGACAAGGATGATGGACATCAACCTCTCCTCACGGTCTCAAACAGAGAAAGCAAGGACAATCATCCTTCGCCTGTGAACAATACCCAAAAAGACATTACAAAAACGGCGGAAAGGGAGGAGGAGGCGAACCTCGAGAAAAGGAGACAGATTTTAGAACACAAGCTCCTTGTATTGGCCTTAAAAAGTCACCGGCCAGACGCTTTATGCTATACGAACCTTTTTTGTGAAACATTAAATACCTTTATAAACGTTGGTAATGATACTATGGCGAATATTAATATTGTCGGCCAGAAATTTACTACGAAACACCATGAGTGGTTAGAAACTAATATGAAAAAATCATCTGGCACCTTGAAAGGAGTTAGTAGTCGGACGGATATAACGGGCATCATCACTTTAAATTTTAAATTGAAATCCGGACGAGTATATCAAGTGGACTTTTACGTTGTCCCCGAATACCACGGATCTGTTCTTTTGTCGTACGACCAACTGGCGACAATGAACGTAGTGATTGATTGCGCCGCCAAAAGAGTCATATACGGCGTAGAGCCAGGAGAAGAATATACTGTCGACTCTCTCCATGCTATTGACTCATACGAGGCCCTACACCTAGGGGTAGCATCGGAAGGGAAACAGGTGGCCATTACACACGCATATGAGGCATATATGCCAACGGACGCGGTGTCTAAAGATGGTTCAAAGCTGTCAGACAAGAGAGAGGCGGAGGTCTATACGGCTACAGTCTCTACACAATGGGATAAAAAGTCGATAGACGATCTCATTGAAAAGAGGAAAGAGGAGATTATATGCATGGGAAAAAGGTGCCCATCGTTGGCGAGATTTGAAGAAGGAGCAGGGGCCGATGTATATATTACCAACGGGTATTGCTTTCACGTAAAGGTGGAAGAGAAGGAGAGACAGGAGTTTATACCGAGGAGAAGGGGACGACTCCCTGATATCCCGGCAGAAGATATTAAAAGCTTTATTACCGAATTCTGGGGTGACGAGCCTACGTGGCCGCGCTCACTGACAGAAGTGAAAAAGTGCCTGCGCACTCTTTTTGAAAATAATAAACCATATACGGTCATACTCCCGTACAATGAGAAGGCGATATGGGCGCAGGAGATACGGAACCGGCTTATTGATCATCCGATACCGGTGCCCTCACGGAAGCAACACTTAGTGGTGGCTTGTCGTCTCGGGACTCGTGAGCAGAGCAGTGCATACAAGCGGAAGCTCAGAGACCAGGACAAGTTGAAATTGATTCCTCAAGCATTCACATGCTTCGATGGTTTTTACACCCGAAAAGCTCCGTTGCAATATGCGAGATTAATAGATATGTTGGTAGGTCTGGCGGAGGACGACGAACCAGACACTGCCACATATGAAAAAACGGGAATGGACGATATATCAAAAGAAGAGTTGGGCTTGGAGGAGGACAGAGCACCCCTCAAGCATCAACAGAGAATGTCAGAGGAGGAGTTTAAGGCGGCGATAGACGAGAAATTGGCAGGAGGAGCAGGTACGGAGAAGGAGAAAGAGGTTTTAAAAGAGAGATTGAAGGCGAACAAAATGATTTTTGACCCCCCTCAAGCGGGAGGTGTCAAGCCGGAAGACTTCACCGCGGTTATTTGTAAAATACCAGGTGCTGAGCCTTCACCGGCGCCACGACGGGCAAATCTGAGTATACATGAAGCAAAGATCGCAGAAGAACAAGCGCGGCAGTTACTCGATGAGGATTTCATTGAGAGATCGACATCTCCAATAGTTTCCCAACCGAGACTGGTGCCTAAACCGGGAGGAGAATGGCGCTTAACGGTTAACTATGCCCGCGTCAATAAAATTTTAGAGGAGGAACGAAATCCATTACCTACTCTTGAAGAAGGAAGGCGAGTATTGCGGAACGCCAAGCTATACTCAGTCATTGATCTGAAGAATGGCTTCTGGCAAATTCCACTGGATGAAAAGTCCAGATGGTTGACTGCATTTGTAGTAGGAATGGAGATATATAAGTGGAAAGTACTTCCGATGGGACTCAAACAGGCCCCGGGACTCTTTCAGAAAGCGATGCAAAGCATGCTGAGTAGCAAATATGATTACCAGACAGAGGGAGGTTTAATGAGGAGAAGAGGACAGAAGGCGGGAGAGTACGCATTTTGTTACATCGATGACATTATCGTGTACTCCAATACGATGGAAGAGCACATCGACCATCTAACAGACATTTTCAGGCGTATCAAACTATTTGGCCTGAAATGTAATTTGAAGAAATGTCAACTCGCAAAGACAAGCGTGACATATTTGGGGTACGAAATCTCTTACAATAGAGTCTCGATATCCAAAGAGAAGAGGGAGGAGATCATGAGCCGACAGAGGCCGAAGAATCGCACAGAGCTGCACTCATTTCTTGCAATGGCGCAATATTACAGCCAGTTCATACCCAATTGGGGTGCAACTCGGGCTAAGTTGGAGAGAATGATCGACTTCGGTGATTTTGAGAAGTGGGATGATGAAGCCTTAGAAGCGTACAACACGCTCAAAGATCTCATCTATAAAGATCCGAAGGATGGCAGACTCGTGCTGATGATGCCCGACTTTTCGAAGCAATTCGTAGTCGACACAGACGCATCAAAGTTCGCGATTGGCGCAGTCTTACAACAGGAAGATGAGGAGAAAAAGTTGCGCCCGATCATGTTTATAAGTAGAAAGTTGTGCTCGGCGGAGCGAAACTATTGTACGAGACAGAGAGAGGCACTGGCGGTGGTCTGGGCCCTCAAACGATTGAGAGAGTATTTATGGGGTGGACCTCAGTTTATAGTAAGGACTGATCACCAGAATTTACTATGGCTGATGAATCATGAACAGACTGGCCGTCTAGCGAGATGGCAGGCATTCTTGTCATGTTTCAATTTTACAATGGTCCATCTACCCGGCAAGCGAAATGTTGTCGCTGACAGCCTCTCCAGGCTAGAGTTTCACTCAGAAGTGGCAGCTCTCGTATCATCAGCAGAAAATGGAGGATCTATCCCCAGACTGCACATACGAAGTGCATCATATCGAGTCGATGCAGATGGCGAGAGGGGTCCGATATAACCGATCGGGTCTACGTCATAGCCCGCAAGGTCCGGATCATGGGATATGTTGTACAGCACATGTCCTCGAGGATGCTGAGTGGTCCTATGAAGCATATGAGAATATGAAGGCGGAGATAAAACAAGAAGAGATTAAGCAAGAAGCATATGCGGAACCCCCGCAGGAGAACAAGGAGGAGTTAGACAAAAACCCTGAGAGGATAGGAGTGCAGCTAGAGGATGGGACTATCCACATAGCCTCACCCACTGCATGGAGACAGCAACAGGCTCTCGATCTGGAGTTCAAAGAGCTAATACAGCTATACAAGAACCCGAACGAGCTGAAAATGACGAAGGAGATTAAGGAGCAACAGAAGGAGATGGGGTGGAGAGACGGTCTCTTGTGGTACAAAGGCCAACACGGGCGCTATGCATCACAACCAGACAAATGGACTCTCTGGGTTCCTGAGAAACTCAGACACATCATTTTTGTCGCTGCTCATAACTGCCCACTACTGGCGCACCCGGGCCGACAAAGAACACATACGTTCATTTCGAGACAATTCTGGTGGAAGAAGATGAAGGAGAATATTGATGAACAGGTCAATGCATGCATCCCATGCAAGACATCCAAAACACCATTGAAGGCGAATTTTGGCCTGATCGGGACTTTTCCTTTACACTTAGGAATGTTCGAGTTCTTACACACTGATCATGTAGGACCTTTCCCGGTCACGACGGAAGGTTACAGATACCTTCTAACGGCCATAGACAGAGCCACCAACTATGTATGGGTGGTCCCAGTCAAAGACGTTACGGGCGAAACAACAGCCAAGGCGTTGATTGACAGGATCATCTCACAGATTGGGGTGCCGAAGAAAATATGCTCAGATCGAGGCTCTGACTTTAATAATGAAGTCATCGACAAGCTATCTGCATATTACGGCATGAAATGGCAATATGTCACCGCCTATAACCCCAGAGCGAACGGCAAGATAGAGCGGGTGCATAGACCCCTCAAGGTCGCGCTGAAGATGTATTGTATGAAGAAGAAGAACCAAAAGGCATGGGTGGAGGCAGCATCCTCGTTTGCCTTTGCTATGAATTGCCTACCCTCTACAGCGTTAGGTGGTTCAAAAGGTTCTGTCTCGCCATACAAATTGGTATATGGGCGTGAGCCCGCCATCCCAGCCTCACTGCTGCACCCAAAAGATTCATGGGCAGATCAAGATGAGCTGTTTGGGGTGAGACTTCGGGCGAAGATGGAGGCGAAGCAAATAGTACAGGCGCATAGGGAGGCGGAGCGCAGGAAGACTGATGCTGAAGGTGTCAGGCACACCTGGATCAAGTCAGATTTCAGGTCGGGGATATTGTACTACTGTATCATCCTCAGGTTACTCAGGGAGTCAGCTCGAAGCTGTTCATCCACTGGAAAGGACCATACCAGATCATGGAACAGATGGGGCCTTTGAATTATAAAATCAGGGGCAGAGGAAAAGTTCAAATAGTCAATGTACGAAGGCTGATTAAGTATGATCCCTTCCTACTTGAAGATGAGTCCGTTGATCAAGCACTCAAACGGATGGAGGCTGACTTTAAAGAGGTCCCACCAATCCGTCAGGAGGATATCTCGGAACGGGATGCCTACAGGGCACCAATTGCGGAGAAGGAGGAGGCTGAGCTGGAGAACAAGCGGGCCACCGACCGCAAAAGTGCGGCGGGGACTCAGACCCGCAAAAGGGTGGAGTCGAACGTGCCGGAAGCAAAGTTCACGGAGGCGCAAATAAGGAGAGCGCAAAATGACCTTATCTACGACCGACCGAGAAAGGCGATAAGGACGGCACGTTCGCAAGGAGTCCATCAAGAGGGGAGCGATGACGGAGATCAAGACCCTCGCGCGGGCAATGACACTCTCGTTCACCCCAGTTGGAAAGAAGGAGATGCGATTGGACATATTTCATGGGCCAAAGACGCTTTTTACTTGGTGAGGCCTGCGGCTCAATACGTAGCCGATGACACGCTCTCAGATTTATATCTCATGAGAGTCATGGCAGTACCTCACAAACGCCATACGCGATCGAATCGAATTTCGACTGCGGCACAAATAATACAACCAGTCTTACATTTCTGGAGGAGTCTGGATCCAGTGGAAGATCCTAAAGTAAGACAATACCTTCCAGTATATAAAGACACCAAGAAACTTGAGACATGGGATGATACCATATCTCCCACAGATAAAGATCATACCGCGTGGACCATACAAGCACTACCACGAGGGGTGCTGGACATTCCTTTTGGCTTGGCACAAGGCGCAATCCCTCACAAAATTTGGGACGTCCTCGAACAGTCTACCTTAGACTTAA
>WBZZ01006010.1:5000-10000 GCA_019918135.1 Paulinella micropora | reverse complement strand
AACAAATTGATCAATTTTCAGGCCGCGCGCCCCAGTCCCGGACAACGTATACCGAGTGTGGTCATTTAAAATAAGTTTTCAAGTTTCTTGAGTATGATACTTATGGGAAAAACCCCCACAAGGCTACGTACAATTAATTTACTACTGATACTAAAGTTGAAAATTGAATCAATAGTGAACGTCATTGATATGTCAGTGATTCAGGGATTTCGGCCTCCGGAGGCTGCCGTTCCCCCTAGGCTTTGCCCCTTCCACCTTGGGACAACTTGAGTGACTAAAATACTATCAATACTTCATAGCTGCTGAGCGTTCCGAGTCGCTGAGATGGCGTAACTTGTAGAATGATATCAGATAATCATCCGCCTGCATGTTTCATAATCATACTGGCAGTCGGACGTTATTAAGTACTGCGTGACTAACGGTACTAGCTTTTACGCAAGCACTGTATTAATATAATGATGCTACTTTATGCTTTTTTCATATGTCAACATATGCTTTACCGTTCCTCTAGTTGACTCGGAATTGAAGAACTTCCGGCGGCGCTTGCTCAGGAGGTTCCGAACGGCCCGTACTACTGACTCGGTGGCAGTGAGCTGACTCATTCAAACTTGAAAGCCGAAGCAAGCATATCAGTCTGTAAGTCGGAAGCCTGAGGCAAACATCAATAAATTTCGAAGTCACAAGCTACTTGAAAACTGACCTGAGGCACTGTGACGAACACTAACTGACTCGGAGTCACGGTGGCTTCATCTTGCCATTCATCTGCCTTCTTTATTCCCATAGAATTATTAATTCAGTTTTAGTCAAGTACTATGGTAATACTAATAATATCCTAAGTTAGTTACTACTCGGACGGATGCAATCAATTGCCTTTTCAACTGTCACTACTACTATTACTAAATTTCAGTCCTGAACTGTCTAACTTTCACTCAGAGGACCGTAGGCTCAGTAGTACTAAATTATTAGTATTACTACTTGACTAAAACTGAAGTTAATAATTCTATGGGAATAACGGCCATATGGCCTTACGATACGCACTACGTGGCAAGTTTTTTAGTCAGTGAACTGGCCGGGCCCTACTGCGGCCAGTGTTTTTATTTATTAATAAAAAGTCGGCGCCGCCGAGCCGCCCCGGCGTTGTGACAGGACTCGTGACCAGTGTCGTTGACTGTTTTTGTCGAGTCGGTCAAAACATGATCAAAAACTGAGCCTCGGACTGAACTCTTATTATTTAATGCAAGCCGGGGCCGTCTATGTACAATCAATTCCAAGCACTCTGATACTATCGGATAACCTAATCAGTCTTCCTCCTTGCAAAACTTGAAAGGAGAGGAAACCAGTATCATCGGGTGTGAAAATGTAGGGGACTATTAGACGAATATCAGAGCGGCCAAGCAACAAAAAGGAAACAACGGCAGCCGAACCGGCCGCCTTGACTATTTTATAAACTAGAATCTCAAGTCTAACTTTTTCGGGGCAGTGCCACCGCAATGTTTTTTTTTTTTGAAGTTTCAACATTTTTTTTTCAATTCTGCAATTTTTTTTTTAATTTCAAAGTTTTCAACTTTTTTTTTTTTTTTTTTTAAGGTGAGTTTTTTTAATTTTCCTAGCCTTTGATTTTCAAGATTCAAGAGCAGGTTTTAAGTTTGAGTTTTACTATCAAGTTGAGAGTCTTTGATTTTCAAAAATATTATACTTAATGAACTTCCGCCGATTCATTGATATGAAGTTAATCCACATACTATTACTATAATATTAAATTATATTGATGATTAACAATCATAGTACTACTACTTACTTAATTTATTGGTCGGAGAAAGGCCGGTGAGGTAGAGCAAGAGAGACTGTGTTTTGGTAAGCGGCCTGTGACACCATTTTAAGTTTAAACAGGCTTGGAGGCACGTAATGATACGTGGATGTGTGCCACAGGCCCGTCCCGGGAGGGGCGAGGATGGGGGGCCTTTCTCATTTTTTTTTCTAATGTAATTATTAATATTATTAATAACTTGATGTATTAATAATATTTTGACTTATATGAAAAAGCTTGACACAGACGTCAAACTTTTTTATATAGGTTAAATTTTCCATATAGGTCAGTCACGTTCAAGTGAAGTTTATATATATATATATATATATATATATATATATTAATAGGTTGAATTTTTTATATAGGTCGAAAATGTTATAAAGGTTTAATCATCTTATTTTTGTTGGCTAAAATGTGAATGTCGACAATAATATATTCAACGCCAGGAAAATCGCGGCGGGGCGGCCGCTGCTTGGGGTCAGCCCCGGTCAGCCTGTTTGAATACAAAGTTAATATTAATACTACGATGATAATATTATTAATATTAATAACACTTTGAAAACCATGCCATGGTGCTGAACTAAAAAAATTTTGCACGAAGTTCTAAGTTCAGTGGCGCGATTTCGACTTATCATACATACATACATACATACATACATACATACATACATATATATATATACGTATGTATATTATATATATATATAATATTCTTATGTATGTATATTATACATATATATATATATATATATATATAGTGCTGATTTGGGTGATCAGTGCAGGAGACTGATATTACTCCCACGGTTCACCCAGTGGCAGAGGTGCATAGAAGCTGAGGACAATAATGCTTTACCTCACCGTCAGAGGCTGGGAAGCTGTTTCGGAATTTCCAGCCCCTGAGCATGGCGGCCGCGTGAGGAAACATTATGCCCCTTCACGTGGCATTCCGCTGATCCGCAGCAGTTTCTGGGTCTCTTATAAAAGTTAAGGTTTCAGAATTTAAAAATGCGCTTAAAATTTAGAAGACTCTTTGAAAAGCCTGTCTTCTTTGGAAGCCTGCAACAGTCTCTTCGTCTCTTTTATATTAAATAGCCTTTTATTTTTTCTCCTGTTCTTCAGTGCGCTGTTTTTTCTCTGCCGTTGAGCCAGACTTTGCCTTGACGCGCTGTGCCCTTAACTCGTCCAGGATAGCCAGCAGAGCCTGTCGCAATCATTATGAACATCACACTTGAAACGCCTCAGTATGGTACAAAGTGCCTGCCAACACGGTGATTTTATAGAGTATGGCAATCGTTAAGGATGATAAATGAATCGCATAGGAAAATTCACCTGATAAGGTTTGTGTGCCGGGTAGTGCAGATTAAGCTGCAGGGTAGGGAGCGACCTGAGGGCAAGCTCTGCCTAGCAGCCGACAGCGCTCGATGCTCCAGCCCCTTGTAGGGTCAGGGAAAAGACAGTTGTCTTTGAAGGGCTAAGGCGGGTACAGCAAACCAACAAACAACGCGGACGGTACAGAGAACGAGATTCTTTTTAAAGCTGCAGGACGGATGATGAGAAAATATATAAAGCAAGTGTTTTTTTAAAATTGGCATCATATCTATCTATCTATCTATCTACCTATCTATCTATCTATCTATCTATCTATCTATCTATCTATCTATCTATCTATGAACTTATAAACAAATAAATAAATGAATGACTCTACAGCCGGGTTGTGTGTCTAACCTGTTCCTGCGTCACAGCGAGGCAGTTGAACTCCTTCGCGACCCACGCACAGCACACCTACCAGCCCAGTAGACACATGGAGTGCGCTGTCGCTTAGAAGAAACAAAGAGAAACAGAGAAAGCGAGAGAGGAGAGAGAGAGAGAGAGAGAGATAAAGGGAGGGAGGGAGGAAAAGAAAAGGAGGGAGGGGAAGGAAGGGATGAAGAAAGGAAGAGAGAGAGTGGATAGAAACGCAAACACAGAAGGATAATGAGGGAGAGGATGAGAGAAGGCAAAAGGTAAGAAAGATGAAACAAGGGTATGGAAGAAGGTAGCATGCGTGTTAGAGGCAGATTGACCTGCAAGTTAGCCTTGCCTGGCGCGGGCTGTTCGTACCTGCACACACGCATACAGCCTTCGCAGGGCGCCTAGAATGGATCGGGCTGAAGAGCGCCGTGAACGATGCTGTCGTTGGATAAAACAGTTTCGCTCAAATATTTTCTGTTTACGCAGCAACAGCTTTGTATGTACAGAACCCGTGCGCGTGTTGGAACTCTGGATTGGCTTTCTCCATGGCCTGCACGTACTCGTGGTAAAGTCGGTCCTGCTCCTGCGGCAACAACATTAACGCTCTCACATGCCAATCGAAGTGCAAGGTGCACAGCCTGACCGGAGACCAGCCGGGGATTCCGGTGGGTGTTTTGGAAAGAAATACGTATGACAGCTCCTCTTCAGAGTGTACGTCTGACACACAGCGTTGACTGCATGAGAAGAGAAAAAACAAGGAATAAATAATTAGAAAGCAAGAAAGTGAATATGTATATATATATATAGACATATATATATTATATATATATATAGAAATATATATATGAGAGAGAGAGAGAGAGCGAGGGCCAAGTTGGGTTCAGTTAGCAGTGAAGCATTGTCGAGGGACGTGATCTTTCTTCTCTCAATTTTCTTATTATTGCATAATGACCGAGGCAGAAGTCGAGGCCAGTCCGGCGCATCGCGTTGAGGCAATGGAACACTTCCGGACTGTCAGCGAGCGAAGGCGACTGCCAGGCTCGGTTGAGATTCACTCCACGCGCTGTGCATGCACAATGCATTACGTGCATCCACACTATGCCACCACAAACCAAATTTGCTCTCAACCAGACAATCTTGTAAACGCTTCACTACCTACTCATCTGCTACCGCCTTCAGCCTGCCGTTCGATGCCGACCGTTTGAACGCATGTACCCACGCAAACTGCCGTCGGGATTCATGTTTGGCACCACAAAAAAGTCACTGAACACACATGCGCACGACACACGTGCAATACAAAAAGTTGCGTGGCAGGACAGTTAGCCAAGAATGCTGGAGATGACCAGTGCCGCAGTAAGCTTGCTGACACAGCGTCAGCGGGGTCCAGCAAACGAGACACAAAGCCCTCCATCCACCACGAGGCTACATGCAAGGTGCACAACATCAGTAGACGATCAGGCTA
>WBZZ01006008.1:140000-175309 GCA_019918135.1 Paulinella micropora | reverse complement strand
GTCAATGAGTCTCGCGTATTGCAAAGGAGCTTTACGGGTGTAAAAACCATCAAAGCATGTGAATGCTTGCGGTATCAATTTCAACTTGTCGAGGTCTTTGAGCTTCCGCTTGTATGCACTGCTCTGCTCACGAGTTCCCATACGACAAGCCACCACTAGCTGTTGCTTGCGAGAGGGTACCGGTATAGGATGATCAATAAGCCGGTCCCTTATTTCCTGCGCCCATATCGCCTTCTCATTATATGGCAGGATAATAGTATACGGCTTATTATTTTCGAATAAAGTCCGTAAGCATTTCTTCACTTCAGACAGTGAACGCGGCCACGTGGGCTCGTCACCCCAGAAATCAGTAATAAAACTTTTAATAGTTTCTGGTGGAGTATCCGGGATTCGCCCCGTTCTCCTTGGTACAAACGCCTCCCTTTTTTCTTCTCCTACTTTCGCATGGAAACAGTATCAGTTAGTAATATGGACATCTGTTCCTACTCCTTCCGCGAATCTCGCCAACGACGGGCTTCTTTGTGCGACACATATAATCTCCTCCTTTCGCTTCTCGATTAAGTCATCAATAGACTTTTTGTCCCAATGGCATGTCGGAACTGTGACAGTGCACACTTGGGATTCCCAATTGTCGGTCCAGGACAGTTCATCCGGTCTTACGACATGGGGGTGAACGTACACCTCAAGTGCCTCATGTGCGATGGCCATCTTTTTGTGATCCGTCGCTAGACTCAGCTCATAAGTCTCATAAGAGTCAGTAGCGTTGAAGGGATCAATATCGTTCTCTTCTCCTCTTTCTACTCCATATATCACTCGCCGTGCGGCGCAATCAATCACAGCCCCCATCGTAGCCAATTGGTCATACGATAGTAATATTGACCCGTGGTAACCGGGGACGACATAGAGGTCCATACGGTGTACTCGTGCGGATTTCAATTTAAAGGTCAGTGTGATGATTCCTGTGATATCCGTCCGGCTGCTCACTCCTTTGAGAGTGCCCGTTGACTTTTTCATATTTCCGTCCACCCAGTCCCGGTATCGATTAAAAAACTTCCGGCCGACAATATTAATATTCGCCATCGTATCATTACCAACTTTTAATATTGTCTTCAATGTTTCACAATAAAGTTCCGTATAACACAGAGCATCGGGCCTGTGTATATTGGCTGCGAGAACAAAAACTTTACGTTCCAAATTTTGGAGTCTTGTCTCTACGTTTTTCAACTCCTCCTTCTTCTCCTCCTGCTTCACCTCATTAACATTTTTATTATTCTGCGGTACTGGTGCGTTTACTATGTGAGCGACATTGTCTTGTGGTACTTGAGTACACACATTGTCTTTTTGCTCGCCACCCGCCGCGACCGTAGACATTGAGTCTGTTCGTGGTTGTTTGCTTGGCCGAGGCGATACGTCTGCCATTGGCCTCCTCGCCTCCATCGCAAGTCTCGCCTTCCTATTTGCATCAGTTATCATTGGTAACCGTGCTGTATGAACGGGTATGAGACTACCTTGGGGCTGCAGTCTCTGTGTACCCACATCTTTGTTTTCACATAGAGGAAGCGTTGGCCCAGTCTGCACAACAGCATTAGAAAGCACTGTGACTTTAGGGTTAAACTTCACATTCTTCTCCTTCCTCTCTTCTTCCCCCTCCAGTCATTCCACCACCTCGAAACGAATACCTTGAGTAGTGTCCGGGTAGGATGACGTATCGGTCTCCGAGGCAGTCTTGTAGGCATGAGCTCAACCGAAATTTGGGTTGGAGCTTGCCCATGAGCCTCCTCCTCCTCTGGGTGGGGGGGCTGGAGCTCGAACAGCTCTCCCTCCATAAGGGGTATATTCCCGACCTCCTCCTCTTCCTCTCTGTGGGGTTCCCTGCCACCTCGAGGCTCCTCTCCATGTTCCTCGTCCTCGTCCTCGTCCTCCTCCTCGTCCTCCTGCTCCTGCTCCTCCTTCTCGTCCTCTTTGAGAGGCCTTTAAGTTCTTTTGTCTCTCCCTTTCCTCCTTCTTCTCCTTCATCCTCTTCATGTAGGTAATGATTGCCCCTCGTAACTCCTCATCATCACACATATTGGCATACCAACCTTCGTTCACAGCGGCAATCTGAAGCATATTGAAAAGGCCCGGTTCCTTGCCTTCCGTCCTGCTCAGAAAATTTGCCCTTGCTGTTGGGTTCTGCCTATCATGATTGAAAGAGCAGTCTCTGTTCTCCATCTGTGCCTTACACTGCAAGCCCGCGAACCACCTCCAACATGCGGTCTTCAGGTCTGGCTCTCTCTGTCTCTTCCAACCGGCAACTCTGTTTGTGTACGTGGCTTGTGCGCCAACAGGTACACCGCCTGCCTGTGCCGTATGTGCCTCCGTGAGCGAGTCCATGTTTGAGCATGCACTCATCACTTCTTGAAACAGTGCTGACGGAGCAACGCTTTGAACCGTATTTTCGAACACGTGTGTCTCGAGGAAGTTCTTGGACTTCACTGAGCTAAACGTCGAGCATTGTTGTATGAGCTGAGTAAGCTTACTCGGGTTAACTGTGTGTAACGCCGAGAAGAAATAGAGGATGATCGACTTGCGGCCATAGAATAGCCCATAGGAGGAAACTACCTCCGTAAGGGTCGCCGCCAAGCCAACAGCACTCCTCAAACTCATCGCCACTGTCTCAAAGATTTCAAATCCTATGAGAGTACCTGTGCAGAGATGCTGGTATCCATGAGATTGAAAATATGAAATGAGTGTGGCCACCGCCAGTTCACACTGAGCGTCTAGGCCTGTTGCATTGTTTCTCTTAATCTCCTCCTTCTTTCTCAAAAACTTGTACTGTGTCAGATCGAATCCCTCCGAGACTAGAGATTGGTCAAAAACAGTAACAAGGGCCTCGTATTCCTGCGTTTCGTCGCAAGGAAAAGCCTTCATGCAGGCATTGATCTCTTTGAGCTTGCTCAAAAGCGAAGCATCAGAGTCTTTGTCTGAGCTCGTCTTGGCATATAGCATGAGACTTGCCACTCCTCCTTTCTTCCCCTTGAAGGCATTTATGATATTTTGTCTGTCCTTCTTCTCCGTGTTTGTGACCACCACCGTAGTTGAGCCCGAGGGTGCAGGGGCTGGTGGGGCAGGAGCTGGTGGGGTCAAATATGTCGGAGGGTGTGTCTTTGCACCACTCACTTTTGCTTTCATTCTTTCCAGTCTCATCGTCTTCTCGAACTCCTCATTCTCTTTCGCCTTCTTCTTCTCAGATATCACCAGCTTTTGAGCATGAGTGATAAAGGCCACCAATTCAGAAGCAGATCTGAGAAAATTATATTTCTCCACATATTGGTCAACACCTGCTTTGTTGGCGACCGGTGGTGCGTTACTAAGTGATTTAAGGACAGAGTGATCCTTGGTAGGAATCCATCTCTTCCATGCCTCCTTGTGCAGTAACGCACCCATCAACAGTCTGATCTTGGTCAGAACTCTGTCGGTCTTCTCTAACTCATCAATCACAGGATGAGTTTCTCCTGCTGCCTTAATGCTTTTTTCCATCTCTACCTTCCCCTCCTCCAAGGCATTTATTTCCATTGTAAAAAAATGAAATATGCCACTCGAGTTTTTCGAACCCAGATTGGTCTTCATTTTTGTTACATCGACTGCCTTCTGACCAGTCGCGAGGAATCTGGCCGTTGCTCTTGGGTTTGTGTACTGGAGGTAACCCTCACATCGTGGGCCGTATGTACGTTCCCAAATCATGGGTTTGAGTGTACACCCAAAGATAGCATCGAGTAATTCAAGGTGGGTGTGTGTGTCCCCAAACTTGATATGCTGTATCTTCTTTCTCTCTTCTGGATCAGAGACCAGTTTGCCGAGGAGCTGTGCTGTGTTTGATAATAGGATATAGACATCCTTTTTAGCACGACTTTTCTCTCTTCTTTGATCCTGAGGGATCCACACATAGGTGTCCTTCTCTACCCCCATCTTGTTATCAAACTCTTCTTTAGTGAGGTCATAGTGGTCTTGCACCCACTGTTGTTCCTCCACTGTGATCTCCTCTCCATCACTATGAATCAAGTCGATCATTTTTCGTCCTCCTCCCCTCGTGTAGGCAGGTGGTAAGGGATTACCATATGCTCCTCCTCCTCCCGTCTCTTCTTGTTCAAATCCTCCTTCATCTTCGTCTCCTCCATATCTTCCTTCATCATCCCAGCCCTCTTGTACTCCTCCTCCTACTCCTTCATCTCCTCCTCCTCCTTCATTCAATCCTCCTCCTCCTCCTTCATTCAATCCTCTTCCTCCTCCTCCTCCTGCTTCTTCTTCTTCTCTTCTTTGATCTGCCTCCGAGAATTCACTCACTTCGGCGGTCTCTGTCGACATGATGTCGTAGTAGTGATCAACAGGAGGACAGTGTCAGCTACTATGTTTGGTTTTTGTTCGTTTGTGTTATGTTCCTCCTTCAGTCGATTGACTAGTGAAGAGAGAAACTAATAGAGATGGTAGAATAAGATTCCCTGTCGTCTATGAAACACTGTTTGTATGTTTGTTTTTGTTTGAGAAAAATAGTCTTTGAGACTTTCTCCGATTTCTCGTTCTCCTTACTCAGATTACTTTCTCCTCCTTCTTTTCTATATTGTATCTAGTATGAGTCACTTGGACCTACACACAGATAGTAATAGAAAAACTAGAAAAGCTCTCCTTGAGAAGTCGACAGTCGGTCGGATATGTTCTCAGACCTACCTTTAGAAAACGATCAGAGATTTGCAAAAATACTCTGACGTATGTGTGAGATAATGCAGATAAATGCACAAACCAGAAGGGTAGAGTGTTGTGCTCCTGTCCCTATGCTTGTTTGTGTTTTGTGTTTGTTCCTTCACTCTTCTGTCCACCTCCTTCTTCTTGGTCTCTGTGAGAACAGCAAGAACGACAGAGAGTTTGTATCTGATGTCTCCTTGTGAGCACACAGATACTGATTGGGCTAGAGGGTACGAGACACCTGCTTGAGACCAATCAAATTATTTGTTTTGTGAAAGAGTTATGAGGGAGCTGTCTTGGAGTATTTGTTTTCGCCTGACGTCCCCGTGTGAGACAGGTCAGTGAAAATTCACTCTGTTGCCTGTGTGGCAAAGCAGAAAGAAATCACCCTAGTGATGTGGACTCCAAATGTAATGCCCCCAACGATAGCTCGAAAAAAATCGGTAATACAACCAAACACAATCCTCAAGAATGAGAATGATGTCTCGTTGTATTAGCTCAGTGAAGCCAAAAAGGAAAACGGCAACAGACCAGGAATAAAATGGCATCAGGTCCAATCCTGACAAATAATACTGAAAAACAAGCTGGTGCACCTGTCACCAGGAAAAGGTACTTTTTACCGGCTATCCGGGGGGTGATGCCTACATCTTCAGTCGGTTCTATTGGTTCATCTGCTTCCTCTGCTGCTCTCGTACGACTCAAATCCCATCAGTATTTCTTTTTCGCAGCAATCTCATCACCTGGCTTTTAACGAACTCTCCCGGCAAACCGCAAGTGAAAGATAGGGTAATGTCCGTGAGTGACCGGTTTATACCTTATAATCGGTCATGAGCCGTTGGGATAGTGATTCATCACAGCAATAGTACACGAACTGGAAACAGTTCTTATCTCACGCACACGTCTATGACGGTGTCACATAACATCTTCAAGGATTTTACTATCAGCTAGAGGAATATGCTTATGGTACTACTATTAGTACAATTCTCGGGGATATGGTGAAAGACACATTCACAGCCACTGTCCTTTAATCATAAACGCAGAACTGAACTGGCAAGAGAGCTAACTAATCTAAGTGTGTGACTAACAGTAACTGACGCTCAATGATGTGATCCGGTGCATAATGGTAAAAACGTAACGTGCACAATTGACTTCAGTGAATTATCCATTACTGTTACTCCTAATTATGATTTAGTAAAATATTACTGCGCACAGAAGTTAATCATAATTATGACTTAAATAGCAACTTGAAGTATACTGTCCAACGAATACCTACCATTCGTTTCAGTCCGGCGTCAGTTATTGTTGGACGCGGTATAATCATTAAAGTCATTCTTCAGTATATTGTAAGTCATTATGGGAAGACGAAGGTGAGGAGGAAAGTGAAAACTAATAATCTTAATTAATAGTAGTAGCGGGCCGGCCGTATCGGAGTAACTTAGCGGTGTCGGTAGAGCCATTACTTAGATCCGGCTAGTCATGTTACGTAGCATTTCTCCTCAGCGCTTTTTCTTATGAAAGCTTGGCTAGATACTGCAGACAGTGAGTGTTGTGGTTGTTCCAGATTTTTGTATTAATAATAATTGTTCCAGATTTTTGTATTAATAATAATAGTCTAGATAACAGAAAGAAAGAGAATGCTTGAAAATCCAGACAAACTTTTGAGGCACGTCCTAAGTTAATTTACGTTCGCCTTCTCACCCCTCCCTTTTATCCTACCATTCCTTTATTCAAGTCCTTAAAGTAGAAAAAGAAGAAACAGAAGGAGAACAAGTAGAAGGTGGAGGAGAAGAAGAGGAAGGAGCACGAAAAGAAGAAGAAGAAGAAGAAGAAGAAGAAGAAGAAGAAGAAGAGGAAGAAGAGGAAGAAGAAGAAGGAGAAGAAGAAGGAGAAGGAGAAGGAGGAGGAGGAGGAGGAGGAGAAGAAGAAGAAGAAGAAGAAGAAGAAGAAGGGCTGATAGGAGGAAGAGGACAAAGACGAGGAGAAAGAGAAGAGAAAGAAGAAGAGGAGGATAAGGAAAACGAGGAAGACGCAGTAGCAGCAGCAGACGACGAAGAAGAAGATTTAAAAGAAGAGGAGGAGGAGGAGGAGGAGAGGGTGGGCAAAGAGGGAAGGAAGACAGGAGAGGGAACAGGTAGGGTGCCATAGCGACGGTGTCTGACGGTTGCGTGAGGGTGCTCTGTCTAGCAGATGCCGCTGCGAGCATGTCGACGATCTTTCCCCTTCCATCACTATCTTCTCTTGCCGCCTGGTTAGATTTCCAAGGCAGCAGCCGTTCGCGGAGATGCTGGCCCCAACCAGGCGTTGAGCGGCGCAGCGCCCAGTGCGCGTAGCAGATGGCTATCAGTGCAGCCAACGCCAGGCAGACAGCCGCCATGCCCGCCTTAGTCCAACCTGCCACCACCAGCAGCAGCAGCAGGGCCCGAACATATGTTCATATACATCTACATAATACCGATACCTATACATATTACATTATTACATATTACATATACATATACATATTACATATACATATTACATATACATATTACATATACATATACAATTACATATACAAATTACATATACATATACATATTACATATTACATACACATATTACATATTACATATACATATACATATACATATTACATATATTACATACAAACTACATATACATATACATATTACATAGACATATACATATTACATATTACATATACATATTACATATACATATACTTTTACAAATACATACTACATACACATACACATACACATACACATACACATGCACATACACATGCACATATTCGATACTCCATATTCGATACTCGATACTCGATACTCGATACTTCATACTTCATGCTTCATATTTCATATTTCATATTTCACATTTCATATTTCATATTTCATATTTCATATTTCAGATTTCAGATTACATATACATATACATATACATATACATATACATATACATATACATATACATATACATATACATACATATACATATACATATATGTGTATACATATACATATACATATACATATACATATACATATACATATACATATACATATACATATACGTGTACATATACATGTACCTGTACCTGTACCTGTACCTATACCTATACATATACATATACATTATACATATACGTATACACATACATATACATATACATATACATATACATATACATATACATATACATATACATATACATATACGTATACGTATACGTATACGTATAATACGTATACGCATGATACGTATACGTATAATACGTATACGTATAATACGTATACACGTATAATACGTATACACGTATAATACACATACACGTATACACATACACACACACATCCACACATACACATATACACGTACACGTGCACGTGCACGTACTACACGTACACGTACAACACGTACACGTACATTTACACGTACACGTACACGTACACGTACACGTACACATACACATACACATGCACATATACATACGCATGCACATGCACATGCACATGTACATGTACATGCACATGTACATATACATATACATGTACATGTACATGTACATGTACAACATGTACATGTACATGTACATGTACATGACATGTACATGTACATACACATATACATATACATATACATATACATATACATATACATATACATATACATATACTATACATATACATATACATATATAAATACATATACATATACATATGCATATATATATATAATATTATATTATATTATATATATATATTATATATATATATTATTATATTATATATATATATATACATATATACATTTACATGTACCTATACCTATGTATCCATGCATGCATGTACATTTATGATATAAGCATATAGTTCAAAATATGACCTGCACGCATGTAAGAATTCATTTACATCACAAATGACATTCAGATGCCGGACAGTAATGAGCACTTGGATACGAAATAGAATTTCGGCTAAGTAAAATTGCCGTTTCTGTTGTGTTTATCTTACACATTCATTCGAATTACGACAGAATTAAATGGTTTTCTTCGCTTCGTGACGAACTCTGCACATCTGGATGCCGTATAAAATGTAAAATATACACACAAACCTTAATACACATAAGATATTCATATTGACAAATATATTTGTGCGATTTGCAATGCATTTAAGGCATACTTATAAATATGATATATACATGCATACAATTCCTATTCGATATAAAATATACATGTTTGGCATGCGTTGGTATATGACATAATATTACAAATGTATACAATACTTAACGCAAATACATTCACAGAAAAGCACACGGAATACACTGATTGAATATATAGGGACACACATACATACCTACGTACACCAAAAGTCTATAAAATACTTATGCAGCTCAATCCTTCTGTCAAAAAATATGTACGCACAAAGCACACACACGTGCGTGCACCAGACGATTGAGCACAGAACGGAAACAGTCAGAGACGTGGCAAGTGATTGCATGGCCATGAGGTTGTCGCTGATGGCCATCAAAACCGAGGTGAACGCCACAAAAAAGTTAAGTGACAGAATGGAAGGGGCCACAACGCGGCTCCTACCTGCATCCTGCACCTTGGCCCAAGAAGCAAGATGCAACTCCTTTCCGTCCTCACGCGTCAACACCTAAAACAAAAAAAAAAAGTATTGCTTTCTCGTCTTCACCTGTTTCAATATGCAACTTGTCTCTTCTGCCGAAAAGAGTATTTTTGCCTACATTATCATGCATTTTGACAACGTAGCTGCTTTATGAATACAACGGCGTATTTTCGAAAACTTGAAAATCGTTCCGACGATTCTTCTCCGATACCAAAAAGTTGCAGATGGGACGTTCATGTGTCTAGAATGACATACAATTGATGGAAGAGATGGAAGCTTGAAACTGTAGTCGTGGGTTGGAGTATCAGAATGATAAATCATGCATGTTATGAGTGGTTGTATTCATTCGAGCAAACGTTGCAACTGGGCAAAGAAAATCGAGATACAAAGCTAATAAAGGGTCATGCCAAAAGTAGCGTGTAAAAGCGATGAATTAAGGTCAACACACCAAGAAGCCCTGCAGCATTCCAAGTTCGCACTGACTCGCATCGAACTCCACCTGCAGACATCAAGCAATAGCACGAGAAGAGGTAGTTATGCAGATCAAAGTGCAAATTGGTCCTGTAAAGGACGCATTTGTTAAAAGCGAGACGTGCACGACCTGCACTCAAAGAAGCATTAGTAAGGTGTATGCAAGGTCAGAGGAAACAACAAGAAAGGAAGAGTAGGGCCAAGACGGTGACCACGAAGGTAGTGGTCTCGCCGGGTGCGACGATGAGAGGACCGATGGGAGCACGCAGGCCGCTGGCAGAAGGTCGCCATGGACTGCCTGACACATTCTGGCTTTCAGCCTGAATCCACAGACAGCGCATGCTGTGCCATGGGAGATGCAAATATACACATACAGCAAAGCGGTACTTGATTTTTCTTCGCATACAGACACCATACAAAAATACCACACAGAAATAAATATAAATGAGGCATTTGTCCGTGGATCAAGACAGTGTTGATTTATTTACCTATTACTTACATATTTATTTACTTATTATTTTATTTACTCATTTACTTACTTATTTATTTATTTATTTATTTTTTTATTTGTGCTGTACTTTGATTTTCCTGAACATGCATATCTGCTCCCTGTATGACTTTGGTCAGCATATGGTATGGGGCTGGAGTTGGGTTACAGCGAGGCCGAGGGTGGTGAAGTTGAAGCGTTGTGTGAAGGAAGCCACGCTGACTGCTCGCACCGTCAGGAAGGAGCGCTGTTGGCCTGCAAACTCACCGGGCCCCGATCCGTTTGCAACAGCATGTTCTCTTCGCATACACAAGTATCTCTTCACGGTAGGTGACCGCTGGCAGGCAGCCTGTGTATGGTGCATGGGGCGCGGGTGTTGCGCTGTGTTGTGGAGGATAGGCGACCTGCCTCCCCTGCATTCCGGAAAACCGAGTTCCTACAGCAGCACATGTCCCACTTGTTAAAAGTTCACAATTCACTCTAGACAGCTTGGTTAACCCGTCAGAACGTGGTGGACGGGTATGAAGTAACCGAGCGGAAAAGGTTAGACCAGCTAAGGGATGGAGGATGAAGCAAAATGCCAGGCTCCAACGCAGCAGACACATTCACACGGCCGGCCCCCTGCACCAAAGTATTGCAGGAAGCAAGCATGCCTGGTGAAAAGCCTGCTTGCGAGACCGCTTGCTGTTTATCCAACAAAACCCAACATATATTTACATATTCTGCGGTACGTAGTGCTTCTGCTCGAGTAGAAACGGCTAGGAAGTGCAGGGGGGCTAACCATGTCCCTGGGCTGCGCAGGGCGCACGGTGGCCTCTGGTCTCTCCTCCATCACTCCGCTCTATGCGACACAAAGTCAAGACAAGCAAAAAGAGTTACCTAGCAGCTCACAGCGCCAAAGTGTGAAAGTGCGAAACAGGTAGCATGAACGCAAAGTAGCAAAGATGCATAGAGCAGGGGACGCAGGATCATGGACCTACCGACAGCTCCTCATCGCTGAGGACGGCATGGCGGATGCTGGTCTGCTGTGCGATGTGGGCGAAACTGGCTGTGATCATCAGGGCTGACTTGATGTCCGCCGTGCTCCTGCCCCACGCACCAACACGAATACAGAGACAAGAAACGTATCAACAAATAAATTCATATGTAACAAAAACCTTTGACACAAAAGGCGACATCAAAATAGCGAAGCACAACACACCCTGACAAACTGTTGTGAAGACGAAAGAAATGATGTCGGGGAGCTTTTTCTTTTCTGTCTTTCTAGTACTTTTTCCTTCCTTTGTTTCGTCCTTGTTTTTGTTGTTCTTGTTCTTGTTCTTGTTCTTCTCCTCCTCCTCCTCCTTCTTCTTCTTCTTCCTCTTCTCGTTGTTGTTGTTGTTGCTGTTGTTGTATTGTTGTTGTTATTTTTGGTTTCTTGTTTGTTGTTCTTCTTGTTCTTGTTCTTGTTCTTGTTCTTGCTTTTGTTCTTGTTCTTCTTCCTCTTCCTCTTCCTCCTCCTCCTCCTCCTCCTTCTTCTTCTGCTTCTGCTTCTTCTTTGTCTTCTTCTTCGTCTTCTTCTTCTCCTCCTCCTTCTTCTTCTTCTTCTTCTTCTTCTTCTTCTTTTTCTTCTCTTCGTCGTCGTCTGCATTCCTTTTTTTGAAGGGGTCGGGCCCTGGGGAGGGAGGGAGGGAGGGGGGGTGCAACAAGAATCGCATATACTTGATATTTTGATCTGACCAAGGCAAAGAGAGGAGAGAGAGAGAGAGGTGGGGGGGGGGGAAGGGGGGGGGGGGGGGGAGGGGGGAAGGGATAGAGAAAGAGAAACGCAACAAGTCAAACATGACAAAAGCAGACGAACAGAAGGCCGTCAGGCTGCAAGAGGTTCGCTCAAGTAAGAAGGATGGTAAGAGTTGCAATGCATGCGTCGCGCGCGCGCGCGCACGAGAGAGAGAGAGAGAGATAAAAAAGGATGAAAACAATAACACAACAAGCAACGATCGCCAACAAACAACAACAACAGAATCCATATATGTCTACACATAAAATCTATGGTTATGTGTGCTTAAGTATTTATCACACACACATATATATATATATATAAGGGGACCCCTTATATATATGTATATAATAATAATAATAATAATAATAATAATAATAATAATAATAATAATAATACATATATATAAAATACATATTTAATATATGTATGCATGTGTATATGCATGTATCTGCCTTCTCCACGTATGCGTATGTTTACACGCGTGCATTCAAGTGTATGTATATCTGAATGCTTACAGTATTCATGTATGCTTGTGTTCGTGCGTAGGAAGGACGGAAAGACAACAACGAGGACGAAAATAGAATTTAGAGCAGAAAGGTACCAGACAGAACAAATTTACATGTCCAACTATAATTTGCACACTATAGAAGTATGATGTGCAAGAGAGGAGAATGCACGAAGAAGGTGATTGTGCGATTGTGTTACAAAAGCAGACAAGACACACGTGAGGACCAGACGATCGTCGTTGATGCCTCGTGCGGCTTTGGTCGCATGTGTTTTTGTGTCAGTCCTCCTCTCGTGTATACTCTTGTGCACTGCTGTATGTAGCAGGAATGTATATTGTAGCTACAAGATATTTTGCGCTTTCGGCCTGACCAGTTGGGGTGTGCTTGCTTCAGCAGCGCCGCACAGCCAGCCTGGACACACGTAATGCACACCTCCCTGGCAAAAGGCAGGGGTTTGGGGGGGGGGGGGGGGGGGGGGGGGGGGGGGGGGGGAGCTGAGCGTATGCGCCGATTTTTTTATTACCACCACCGGCGCGGCCATAGATGTCCCTATGCACGACACATATCGCATGATGAAAACGAAGTGCGTGAAGGGATTGTGGTGACAGTATGTACCTGAAGAGATGCCGTAGCCCAAGTGTTTGGCCTCCCCTTCCTGCCCGTTGGCGTAGCCCTGGATCAAAGTAGGCATGCACTTAGCAGACCGATATAGCACAGCTATATGTACAGAAGACATGGTCAACAAGGCAAGAGAACAAATTTCCCAGCTCAGTGAGGACGCACTCAACAAACCCAAAGACAAGTTGCAACATTTGTTCATACGTAGAATATGTAGGTTCAGTACACAGGCAGGATGACATGGGCAGCTGGAGTGCGGCGACCGGACCTGGGCGAGGATATGGGAGCCCGGCGCGGCAAGGTCGGGTTTGAGGGCGAAGCAGAACTTGAAGCCGAAAGCCAGCGCAGACCACTGCAGTATACCACCCCTGCCACTGCAACCATTTCGTCGTCTGCCACACACACACATGCTCGTGAAAAATATTTAAAACATTTGTCTCGTGTGGGAATATTAACACGTGTGCTCTGAATGATGATGATGCGGGATAGCGTATGTGGAGCAGGCTTGTAAGATACTTATCCGGAGACACCATAGCGACGGGTCCACGCGAAGAAAAAAAAGCCACCTACAAAATATTGGAAACGGGCTTCAGGATGCGCGGAGACCATGGACAAGGTGGGAGCCTTTCCACCAGCAGCCTCCACACAGCAGGAGAAACGAAGGAGGGAGTACCTCATCTACGCTGGAGCTGAGTTTGAAGCCGTGGGTCTTGACAAGAAGGCGGGGCAGGCTTGCGGCGTCCAGGTCGCCCGAGGTGGTGGACAGATTGAGCCGCATTAGTGCGATGGCTTCCCTGAGCGCCAGGTAATCCTTGCCCCTGTGTACAGCATACATTCCATGGCACATTGGCGAGGAAGACAACGCACGAGCATTGGAAGCGCTGCAGTGCAGGGACCAGATGCCAAGAGTAGGAATCTGGATCTGGCTGAAGGCGCTGCGGTAGACCGAGTCCTGTCATACGCAAACAGAGGAGGCACATTGGCCAGACTTATGTTCGTACGCCACCAGACCTTACCTGCGCCCTGGGATCGGACTGCTCCATGTGCGCAGGGTCGGCAACATTGGCGATAATGGCCATCTTCGCCCCTGCCTACAATCCCAACACTCACATATTGATGGCGCATTCCTTGCTAGCCTCATCAATCCAAACTCTGCTCTTCAACAGTCTCACTGTGCATGAGAAAGAGGCATTTCTGACTTTTGCTGTTGTGCGATGGAATCATTTGGACCTGCTGCGCGTGGTAGGTTTTTTCTGCAAACCCACAGTCGTCCCACCCTAATACGTGAGGCAGAGATCCACAGATGAATATGCAAACAAGCAAGGTTGTCGGCAGCGTCTACTTAACTGAATGAAAAAAAGGCACAAGGATAGTATAAAAGGAAAGAAAAAGGTCGATCACACGATCCGGAGAAAGTGTCATAAAGAAAAGAAAGCCTACGTAGCTAGAAGAAGTTGGGTGCGAGGATTTAGGTCGAGCAAGGATTCGGGTTGACGGCTAAGGAGCACGGCGGCAACGTTCGGGTGCGTCGGGTGTTGGAAGAAGCCCGGTGGATAGGGATCGCAGCCGTAGGCGTTGTTCGGGGACACCTGCCAGCACACCAACTTTACAAGCCTTATTTCCGTGAAGCCAAGAAGAAAATGAGTGAGACCTCCTGTGCAAAAATGAGCGCCAGGGACTCGTACTGCAAGAAAAGATGAACAGCGATGTATTTCTGTTCCACAACAATCCCCTGCCTCGATTCTTCTCCAAATACGGCCAAATTGTCTCACAAGACTTCCCTGCCTTACGATTATTTTTGCCATACTGCAAGCAAAGACGAACAGCGATAATTTCTTGTCCACAATGATTCCCTGCCTCGACTCTTCTCCACATACAGGAAATTCTGTTTCAAACTGAATCGCTCTCTTGCGATTATTTTTCCAATTGTTTTGCTTCTTCCTTTTCTTGCTTGTGTCATTTCCCCTTTTTCTCTTGCTCTCCAAGTGAATTTCCAGAATTCAAAAATGAGCCAGATGCTAGATCGTGAGAGGGCAAGAGAAAATGTAAGCAAGAACGACAGGATAAAAAGCAAGGAATAAAACGAAACGACGTTTTTTTCAGATACTTGCCGTTCTTCCACCTCTGCCTTTCTCTCTCGTCCTTTCCCTTGATCGCTATCCTTTCGTTCTCGCTTCTTTCTTTCTCTTGCCCTCTCACAAGCAGGCATCTCGTTTCTTTCGATGATAAAAGAAAGATGTGGAGGAATGGGGTGAAATTGAACATGGCAAAAACAAAGGCGACATGCCAGGAGAACCTCTTGGTCAAGGACTGGACCGTACTGAGCATATCCAAATATCAACTAACACATACATATATTTCGTCGCGGGACATTCAGGATTTCGAGCAGCAACACGTAATTGGATAAGCTGTAAGAATAGTCCAAATGCATGCAATAGACAAAGGAGGCACCAGAGCCTCCGCATGAGTAAGAAATGTGGCAGGCACGAACCCGTAGATTCAACATGAGGGATAAAGGTGAAAAGGGTGGCTTTGCCTTGAGGTCGCCCCAGGCTTTGGGCATCTGCTTAGACGACTTTTGTGAGACGGGTTCCTGCAGCTTTTCGATTCAGACCAATTATTCCAATTTTTGAAAACATCAAAATCTTGAGTTCTCAACTAACAATTTTGAGAAAACGGGTCAATGGTATGTACCTGTAACGTGCCCGCCGAAAAAATTCGACCTTCAAAAGCATATGCACCAGTCACACGTTTACACTCACAGGCGCGACGAGAATGTATGTAATAGCCAGTTGCCCATGTACACGAGCTCCTGTTGTTGGGAGGGCGAAAAAGAGTACATCGCGGGACCGTTGGTTGTGGCGGCCACGGTGGCATAGGAGGACATGCGCTGCGTGTGCAAGATACCACCCTCACCTGCAAATTGCAGATCATTAAGGACGACGGACAGAAACGGACAACATGTGAGGCTTCAACAAGAAAAGGGTGGGAAAAGCGGGAGCAGAAGAGTCCGTGCCAGTGGAGGAGACCTTCGTTGCCGGCAGCGTAGGCCACGAACACACCAGCCGACTGGTGCAGCCTGCGTTGCAGACAATCTGCGCTCGCTGACAGTGTGTGATGCTAGGGACCAGTCTGCAGCGCGATCCATGGGATCCTTATCGTTTAGATGGTATCTGCCACGCAATCAGCAAGCACCAGTTTAAAACGGAAACCAGCCAACGAAAGCCATGGATCCTCTGGAGGAGCAAGACGGAAGAGAGAAGGCAACAGACTCAACGTAGGCCACTCGATTGGCGACCAAGGCGATTAGCATCAGCAGGAGCAGCGAGGCCAGAACGCACTGCGGCAAACAGCACAGCCAAACGAACTGCGATGAACAACCGCGAGAAGAAAGCTGCTTACTCTTGCGCGGCTCAGAGTCTTCCGATCGGGTTGCAGAAGACCAGTCCAGAGCATGGCACCTGGACAGGGATCGACAGTGGAGAGAGCCAAATGCCAGCCATGCTTGATTGCCTGAGCTCCTGCGTGCATGAATGCGTCTCGTTGTGCATTGCTCTCTGTGTTTATTACGTGTTTCAGAACTTAAGAAAACCGCAGTCTGTTAACTGCAATCTGTGCAATCAGTATCTCTAGCTTTAAGTAGGGCGGGCGGGATTGAGTTGGAGGACCTAGAAGGAGCGTGACTGCGGCCAAGAGGAAGCACAACAGGATCAGGACGAGTGCAGCATAGAGCTGGATAAAAGGCATCGTCAGCAAGGCTGTGTTGGAAGAGCCGAACGCGCAAATCAGCACATCCGCACCTACAGATTAAAAATACCACGCGCATCAGGTGACGCTGCTATTGCTAGACGTCCTCAACTTGCTCTCCTTTGCCTGGAAATTCAATGTACAACAGGAAGTTATTGACATGCGCAGCTGATAGAGGAATGGAACTGACAGCACTTATCCTTGCGTCTATACTCGATGGTATGAAGGTGTCGCGACCATCTCTGGCAACGTCCTCGAATGCTGCCAGCAGCTAACACAAAGATGCATTTAAGATAGCAAAACTGTTGCTACCACTTACACGACTGTATGCATGTAAGAGGAGGGAAAGCAAACAAGGAGGGAAGGAATGGATTCATAAAATGGCAGGGGATGGAGATACACGGCGCATGACAAGGAAAATACTACACGGTTCCCATCTCAATCTAGTGACCCACTTCCCTATACACCTGGCTTACAAAGCTCGCTGTTGATGGACCTCTGCCTGCGCCCCCAAGGAGCCCTCGCTGCCGTCGCTCAGGCTAGGGTAGATGAAACGATAACTGAGGACCCAGGCCTCGGGCGCCACCCCTACCGTCACATCGCACCTCCCGCCTCCGACCCCCCCCCCCCCCCCCCTCGCCCATCGGCCTCTCATCACCGCCTCGCATCCCTATCCCATAACGTTTCTGTGCTAAGTGCGCCTGTTCGTTGAAAATGTTACCGCCTAGCGAAAGAGGTATGCCCTGGAAATCGGCCCTGACTTGCCGGCCTGCCGCAATGGAAGCTGTATGCACCTTTTCACACATAGAAAGCCCACAAAGGTATGAACATATAAACGGTCGGGTGCGAATGACATAAATACACACCACACTAGGGCCGGTCACAGCCAAAGTGCCCTTGCCATTCATGCACATTTTAGCGATCTCTGCTGGTATGATTCTGATATATGCGGCACAGCAGGCTTGATAGGTTATGTATTATGTGCACAGGTGTGTCTCGATAGTAGGAGGGGCGAGGGCAAGAAGAGAGTACTCCGTGGCTGGTGGAGGCGGGGCCAGGCCAACTATGCTGGTCCCCTTCCAAGGGCGGGTTGCCTGTATACCCAACAATCATCCCAACAGGAAGCAGAAAAATCAAGATAGCCGAATTATTGCATGCAGATACTTCAACCCTCTTTTTCTTCTTCTTCTTCTTCTTCTTCTTCTTCTTCTCCTCCTCCTCTTCCTCTTCCTTCCTCTCCTCCTCCTCCTTCCTCCCTCCTTCCTCCCTCCTTCTTCTTCTTCTTTTGCTTTCCTTTCTCCTCCTCTTCCTCCTCCTCCTTCTGCTTGTTCTTTTGTTTCTTCTGCTTCTGCTTCTTATTCTACTTCTGCTTCCTGCTCTTTTCTCCTTCTGCCTCTTATTATTATTATTATTATTATTATTATTATTATTATTATTATTATTATTATTATTATTGGACACCGTGATAGCCCAGTGGTCAAGTTCTACCATCTGGGCCCTGTCGCCAGTTCGATTCCCGTCGGTGCCACCAGTATTTTCATTGAACATACCGGTCTATTTCTGGACCAATATTTTCATTGAACATACCGGCCCGTCTGGAAGTGTTGGAACTGCCCTTGCGGGGGTGTCATTAGAGCTTATCGTCAATTCTTCGTACTCCCCTCACGGGTGAGACGATGGAGGCGCATGTGCAGAAATGCATCAGCCATTGACAGAGAAGCACTATTATTATTATTATTATTATTATTATTTAGGGAGTACATAGGCCATCGGTCCTTTCCATGGGCTGATTGGTATAAAGCTCCTAGAGTAATGTTCTATGCCGTCACTTCCTTTATTCCACCGATTGGTGTGGAGACTTTCCTTATGGAATGGAGGACTGGATGCACATGGCCTTTTGGCTCAGCAATTGGCAGGAGATACACACTATTATTATTATTATTATTATTATTATTATTATTATTATTATTATCATTGGACACCGTGATAGCCCAGTGGTCAAGTTCTACCATCTGGGCCCTGTCGCCAGTTCGATTCCCGTCGGTGCCACCAGTATTTTCATTGAACATACCGGTCCGTCTGGAAGTGTTGGAACTGCCCTTGCGGGGGTGTCATTAGAGCCTATCGTCAATTAAAATGGACACCGTGATAGCCCAGTGGTCAAGTTCTACCATCTGGGCCCTGTCGCCAGTTCGATTCCCGTCGGTGCCACCAGTATTTTCATTGAACATACCGGTCCGTCTGGACCAGTATTTTCATTGAACATTCCGGTCCGTCTGGAAGTGTTGGAACTGCCCTTGCGGGGGTGTCATTAGAGCCTATCGTCAATTCTTCGTACTCCCCTCACGGGTGAGACGATGGAGGCGCATGTGCAGATTTGCATCAGCCATTGACAGAGAAGCACTATTATTATTATTATTATTATTGATGGAGGCGCATGTGCAGAAATGCATCAGCCATTGACAGAGAAGCACTATTATTATTATTATTATTATTATTATTATTATTTTATGGACACCGTGATAGCCCAGTGGTCAAGTTCTACCATCTGGGCCCTGTCGCCAGTTCGATTCCCGTCGGTGCCACCAGTATTTTCATTGAACATACCTATCCGTCTGGACCAGTATTTTCATTGAACATACCGGCCCGTCTGGAAGTGTTGGATCTGCCCTTGCGGGGGTGTCATTAGAGCTTATCGTCAATTCTTCGTACTCCCCTCACGGGTGAGACGATGGAGGCGCATGTGCAGAAATGCATCAGCCATTGACAGAGAAGCACTATTATTATTATTATTATTATTATTATTTTGCGGGGGTGTCATTACAGCCTATCGTCAATTCTTCGTACTCCCCTCACGGGTGAGACGATGGAGGCGCATGTGCAGAAATGCATCAGCCATTGACAGAGAAGCACTATTATTATTATTATTATTATTATTATTATTATTATTATTATTATTATTATTATTATTAGGGAGTACATAGGCCATCGGTCCTTTCCATGGGCTGATTGGTATAAAGCTCCTAGAGTAATGTTCTATGCCGTCACTTCCTTTATTCCACCGATTGGTGTGGAGACTTTCCTTATGGAATGGAGGACTGGATGCACATGGCCTTTTGGCTCAGCAATTGGCAGGAGATACACTATTATTATTATTATTATTATTTTGGACACCGTGATAGCCCAGTGGTCAAGTTCTACCATCTGGGCCCTGTCGCCAGTTCGATTCCCGTCGGTGCCACCAGTATTTTCATTGAACATACCGGTCTATTTCTGGACCAATATTTTCATTGAACATACCGGCCCGTCTGGAAGTGTTGGAACTGCCCTTGCGGGGGTGTCATTAGAGCTTATCGTCAATTCTTCGTACTCCCCTCACGGGTGAGACGATGGAGGCGCATGTGCAGAAATGCATCAGCCATTGACAGAGAAGCACTATTATTATTATTATTATTATTATTATTATTATTATTATTGTGGACACCGTGATAGCCCAGTGGTCAAGTTCTACCATCTGGGCCCTGTCGCCAGTTCGATTCCCGTCGGTGCCACCAGTATTTTCATTGAACATACCGGTCCGTCTGGACCAGTATTTTCATTGAACATACCGGTCCGTCTGGAAGTGTTGGAACTGCCCTTGCGGGGGTGTCATTAGAGCTTATCGTCAATTCTTCGTACTCCCCTCACGGGTGAGACGATGGAGGCGCATGTGCAGAAATGCATCAGCCATTGACAGAGAAGCACTATTATTGTTATTATTATTATTATTCAGCCCAATGGCCTCAAGGCGTTAAACTGTGACGCCAACTCATAACCCTTTGGTGGTAGATGCTGGGGAGGAGGGTCGTTGCGCGCGTAAAAGATCTTAAACTCCGCATATGCTGGTTGATAGCCCAGGACCCAGCAGACACCAGATTGTTATGGGTGGGGTTTCGAGGCAGCTCTAGCAACCGCGCTTGGTGTATGCACTTGCACATTCGGTGACGTCTTGCAAGAGGTTGCTGGGACTGCGGAATAACAAGAAGAAGAAAAAGAAAGAAGAAGAAAAAGAAAGAAGAAAGAAGAAAGAAGAAAGAAGAAAGAAGAAGAAAGAAAAAAGAAGAAGAAAAAGAAAGAAGAAAAAGAAAGAAGAAGAAAAAGGAAGAAGAAAAAGAAGAAGAAAAAGAAAGAAGAAGAAAAAGAAAGAAGAAGAAGGAGAAGAAGAAGAAAGAAGAAGAAGAAAGAAGAAGAAAGAAGAAGAAGAAGAAGAAAGAAGAAGAAGAAGAAAGAAGAAGAAGAAGAAGAAGAAGAAAGAAGAAGAAGAAGAAAGAAGAAGAAGAAAGAAGACGAAGAAGAAAGAAGACGAAGAAGAAGACGAAGAAGAAAGAAGAAGAAGGGAGAAGGAAGAAGGGAGAAGGAAGAAGGGAGAAGGAAGAAGGGAGGAGGAAGGAGGAAGAAGAAGGAAGAAGAAGAAGAAGAAGAAGAAGGGAGGAGGGAGGAGGAAGGAAGAAGGAAGAAGAAGAAGAGGAAGGAAAAAGAAAAAGAAGAAGAAAAAGAAGAAAAAGAAGAAGAAAAAGAAGAAGAAAAAGAAGAAGAAAAAGAAGAAGAAGAGGAAGAGGAAGAAGAAGAAGAAGAAGAAGAAGAAGAATGAAGAACGAAGAAGAAGAAGAAGAAGAAGAAGAAGAAGAAGAAGGAGAAGGAAGAAGGAAGAAGGGAGGAGGAAGAAGAAGGAGAAGGAAGAAGAAGAAGGAAGAAGAAGTGAGAAGGGAGGAGGAAGGAGAAGGAAGAAGGAAGAAGGAAGAACAAGAAGAGGAAGGAAAAAGAAAGAAGAAAAAGAAGAAGAAAAAGAAGAAAAAAGAAGAAGAGGAAGAGGAACAAGAAGAAGAAGAAGAAGAAGGAGAAGCAGAAGGGAGAAGGGAGAAGGAAGAAGGAAGGAGGAAGGAGGAAGGAGAAGGAGAAGGAAGAAGGAAGAAGAAGAAGAGGAAGGAAGAAGAAGAAGGAAAAAGAAGAGGAAGGAAGAAGAAGAGGAAGGAAGAAGAAGAAGGAAGAAGAAGAAGAAGAAGAAGAAGAAGAAGAAGAAAGGAAGGAAGGAAGAAAGAAAGGAAGGAAGGAAGAAAGGAAGAAGGAAGGAAGGAAGACGAAGAAGAAGACGAAGAAGACGAAGAAGAAGACGAAGAAGAAGACGAAGAAGACGACGACGAGAAGACGAAGAAGACGACAAAGAAGACGAAGAAGAAGAAGAAGAAGAAGAAGAAGAAGAAGAAGAAGAAGAAGAAGAAGAAGAAGAAGAAGGACGACGAAGAAGAAGAAGAAGGACGACGAAGAAGAAGAAGAAGAAGGATGACGAAGAAGAAGAAGAAGGACGACGAAGAAGAAGAAGAAGGACGAAGAAGAAGAAGAAGAAGAAGAAGAAGAAGAAGAAGAAGAAGAAGAAGAAGAAGAAGAAGAAGAAGAAGAAGAAGAAGAAGAAGAAGAAGGACGACGAAGAAGAAGAAGAAGACGACGACGACGAAGAAGAAGAAGAAGAAGAAGAAGAAGAAGAAGAAGAAGAAGAAGAAGAAGAAGAAGAAGAAGACGACGACGACGACGAAGAAGACGACGACGAAGAAGAAGACGACGACGAAGAAGACGACGACGAAGAAGACGACGACGAAGAAGACGACGACGAAGAAGACGACGACGAAGAAGACGACGACGAAGAAGACGACGACGAAGAAGACGACGACGAAGAAGACGACGACGAGGAAGAAGAAGAAGACGAAGAAGAAGAAGACGAAGAAGAAGAAGACGAAGAAGAAGAAGAAGAAGAAAAAGAAGACGAAAAAAAAGAGGAAGACAACGAAGAAGAAGAGGAAGGCACGAAGACAACGAAGAAGAAGACGAAGACACGAAGATAACGAAGACAACGAAGACGACGAAGACGACGATGAGGAAGAAGAAGAAGAAGAAGAAGAAGAAGAAGAAGAAGGAGAAGGAGAAGAAGAAGAAGAAGAAGAAGAAGAAGAAGAAGAAGAAGAAGAAGAACAGCAATAACGAAAACTATAATAATAATGTAATAATCAATAATAATAATAATAATAATAATAATAGTGCTTCTCTGTCGATGGCTGATGCAAATCTGCACATGCGCCTCCATCGTCTCACCCGTGAGGGGAGTACGAAGAATTGACGATAGGCTGTAATGACACCCCCGCACGGGCAGTTCCAACACTTCCAGACGGGCCGGTATGTTCAATGAAAATACTGGTGGCACCGACGGGAATCGAACTGGCGACAGGGCCCAGATGGTAGAACTTGACCACTGGGCTATCACGGTGTCCATATTATAATAATAATAATAATAATAATAGTGCTTCTCTGTCAATGGCTGATGCATTTCTGCACATGCGCCTCCATCGTCTCACCCGTGAGGGGAGTACGAAGAATTGACGATAAGCTCTAATGACACCCCCGCAAGGGCAGTTCCAACACTTCCAGACGGGCCGGTATGTTCAATGAAAATACTGGTCCAGAAATAGACCGGTATGTTCAATGAAAATACTGGTGGCACCGACGGGAATCGAACTGGCGACAGGGCCCAGATGGTAGAACTTGACCACTGGGCTATCACGGTGTCCAAAATAATAATAATAATAATAATAATAATAGTGCTTCTCTGTCAATGGCTGATGCATTTCTGCACATGCGCCTCCATCGTCTCACCCGTGAGGGGAGTACGAAGAATTGACGATAGGCTGTAATGACACCCCCGCAAGGCAGTTCCAACACTTCCAGACGGACCGGTATGTTCAATGAAAATACTGGTGGCACCGACGGGAATCGAACTGGCGACAGGGCCCAGATGGTAGAACTTGACCACTGGGCTATCACGGTGTCAATAATAATAATAATAATAATAATAATAATAATAATAATAATAATAATAATAATAATAATAATAATAATAACAATATTAATATTAATATTAATAATAATAATAATAGTGTATCTCCTGCCAATTGCTGAGCCAAAAGGCCATGTGCATCCAGTCCTCCATTCCATAAGGAAAGTCTCCACACCAATCGGTGGAATAAAGGAAGTGACGGCATAGAACATTACTCTAGGAGCTTTATACCAATCAGCCCATAATAATAATAATAATAATAATAATAATAATAATAATAATAATAATAGTGCTTCTCTGTCAATGGCTGGTGCATTTCTGCACATGCGCCTCCATCGTCTCACCCGTGAGGGGAGTACGAAGAATTGACGATAAGCTCTAATGACACCCCCGCAAGGGCAGTTCCAACACTTCCAGACGGGCCGGTATGTTCAATGAAAATACTGGTCCAGAAATAGACCGGTATGTTCAATGAAAATACTGGTGGCACCGACGGGAATCGAACTGGCGACAGGGCCCAGATGGTAGAACTTGACCACTGGGCTATCACGGTGTCCAAAATAATAATAATAATAATAATAATAATAATAATAGTGCTTCTCTGTCAATGGCTGATGCATTTCTGCACATGCGCCTCCATCGTCTCACCCGTGAGGGGAGTACGAAGAATTGACGATAGGCTGTAATGACACCCCCGCAAGGCAGTTCCAACACTTCCAGACGGACCGGTATGTTCAATGAAAATACTGGTGGCACCGACGGGAATCGAACTGGCGACAGGGCCCAGATGGTAGAACTTGACCACTGGGCTATCACGGTGTCAATAATAATAATAATAATAATAATAATAATAATAATAATAATAATAATAATAATAATAATAATAATAATAACAATATTAATATTAATATTAATAATAATAATAATAATAATAATAATAATAATAATAATAATAATAATAATAATAATAATAATAATAGTGCTTCTCTGTCAATGGCTGGTGCATTTCTGCACATGCGCCTCCATCGTCTCACCCGTGAGGGGAGTACGAAGAATTGACGATAAGCTCTAATGACACCCCCGCAAGGGCAGTTCCAACACTTCCAGACGGGCCGGTATGTTCAATGAAAATACTGGTCCAGAAATAGACCGGTATGTTCAATGAAAATACTGGTGGCACCGACGGGAATCGAACTGGCGACAGGGCCCAGATGGTAGAACTTGACCACTGGGCTATCACGGTGTCCATAATAATAATAATAATAATAATAATAATAATAATAATACTATATCTGAGGCGTACTGATGCAGCTAATGGCATATCCTCAACGGACATAAGCCTCCAATATCCTCGTTCGAGGTCCTCCACCCCCCCGTGTCAGTCTCTCGCCTGATGATCGGGGCCACCGATGGAGCTCCTGAGGGCAAGACTGCACTAAGCCGAGGTTTCTTTTTCTTCTTTTTTTTTCTTCTTCTTTCTTTTTCTTCTTTCTTTTTCTTCTTCTTTCTTTTTCTTCTTCTTTCTTTTTCTTCTTCTTTCTTTTTCTTCTTCTTTCTTTTTCTTCTTCTTTCTTTCCTCTTTTTTGTTTTTTCTTTTTTCTTTCTTCTTTTTTCTTTCTTCTTTTTTTCTTTCTTCTTCTTTCTTCTGCTTCTTCTTTCCTTCTTCTTCGTTCCTCTTCTTCTTCTTTCCTCTTCTTCTTCTTTCCTCTTCTTCTTCTTTCCTCTTCTTCTTCTTCCCCCTCTTCTCCCCCCCTCTTCTTCCCCCTTTCTTCTTCCCCCTTTCCCTTTCCCCCTTCCCCCCCCTTCCTTCATCCTTCTTCCTTCTTCTTCTTCTTCTTCTTCTCCTCCTCCTCCTCCTGCTGCTGCTCCTGCTGCTCCTCCCTCCTTCCTCTTTCTTCCTCTTTCTTCCTTCGTCTCTTCCTTCCTTCTTCTTCTTCTTCTTCTGCTGCTGCTTATTATTATTATTATTATCCCTGAAAGGTGTTGGAGAAGGGGGTGGGGGGTTTGGGGAGAGGGGAAAAATGAAAATTGTGTACCCCACCCCCCCCACCCACCCGCAAATCGGCACCCCTGTCCCTATAAATCATGGTTTGTCGGAACGAGGAGGAGTTAGGAGCTCATATTTGCAGGGTGATTAGCCCCAGACTCGATCTTGATGCTTATATGATTTTTTTGGAATTCACGCAAATATTTGCGTTAGGGGAGAGTCCTGAATGCCGAATTTCCTTTTTTTTTCGCACCCCTGTCCCTGTAAATCATGGTTTGTGTGAACCAGGAGGGCTTAGGAGCTCATACTGACAGGGTGGCTAGCCCCAGACTCGATCTTGATGCTGGTATAATTTCTTTGGAATTCACGCAAATATTTGTGTTAGGGGAGTGTCCTGAATGCCAAAATTCCTTGTTTTTTTGCCCTATTTTTGCACCCCCCATCCCTATAAATCATGGTTTGTGGGAACCAGGAGGAGTTGGGAGCTCATATTGGCAGGGTAGCTAGCCCCAGACTTGATCTTGATGCTGGTATAATTTTTTTTGGAATGCACGCAAATATTTGTGTTAGGGGAGTGTCCTGAATGCCAAAATTCCTTGTTTTTTTGGCCTATTTTTGCACCCCCATCCCTATAAATCATGGTTCGTGGGGACCAGGAGGAGTTGGGAGCTCATATTTGCAGGGTAGCTAGCCCCAGACTCGATCTTGATGCTGGTCAATTTTTTTGGAATTCACGCAAATATTTGCGTTAGGGGATGTCCTGAATGCCAAAGTTCCTTATTTTTTAGCAGTACTTGCCGGTGCCTCCGGCAATTGAACGTACCCTGTCGACGGGGCAGGGGGGGTCCGGGGGACCCTCCCCCCGGGAACCCCAGCCCGGCGATTGTACGTACCAGTTTTGGTCGCGGGTGGCACCCACACACCAGAAAAATGAGGTCTTGTGCCACCAGGCACTCTCCGGCCATTGACCGTACCCTGTGGATGGGAAAGGGGGGTCCGGGGGGGCCTCCCCCCGAAAACCCCAGCCCGGCGATTGTACGTACCCATTTTGGTTGCGGGTGGCACCCGCACACCAGAAAAATGAGGTCTTGTGCCACCAGCCGCCGTTTGCGCACACCAGAGGGAGTTACGGCTGATAGTTGGTGTATCCGATACTTCTTGATGAGCTCTCTTCGAAAATATAAAAAATATTGCGCCGGGTGGCCTACACACCGGAAAATTGAGATTTTTGCGCCACCAGGCGCCGTTTGCGCGCACCCGAGGGAGTTTGAGGCTGTTGTTTGGTGTACCCGACACCTCTCGGTGCGCTCTCTTCGGAGACAAAAAAATTTGGTGGCGGGTGGCACAAACCCAGAGATTTTAGGTTTTTGTGCCACCAGAGCTTACACTTGCGTTCTGCTGGTACCTCCGGCAATTATCCCGAGGGGGGGGGGATGCGCGAAGCGCACCGCAAACCATCCTTTCAGGTGTTGGCGCAGCCCCTAGTTATTATTATTATTATCATTATTATTATGGAGGGGTGCACAGTATGGCATCCCACGGGAAGAGGAAGTGGTTGGGCCTCTTCCCACTGGTTCCGAGGCTATGTTGTTGTGTTGTTCTTATAAGACATACACCACGTGGGGTCAAAGGGGTATATACATTCCGAGATCTAGGGGTGGTGACGGGTTTCGAGGCGTCCCAGACACTTACCGCCAAACGTCCTCATGCGCTGGCAGACCGCATGAAATGTCTGCTACCCCTGTGAGTACCTCCATGCGGGACCTACACAGTCTCGCGGAGCTCTCACGCGGGGAAGATCATCATTTAGTTGATTTCCTGCAAGGTGTCCGACACTGCGAGTAGTAGGGACTTCCTTTTGGGGCTTTCTATGCAGGATGGTTAGAGTCACTCTTCCCTCCTCAACATACTCACTGTAGTCCCTGTTGGGTCGAGGGATGGGGGCGCATGGCCCTCGGGCTCAGCCATGACAGATCAATATATATATATGTATACATATATACATATATATTATATATCATTTTATTATTATTATTATTATTATTATTATTATTATTATTATTATTGTGGACACCGTGATAGCCCAGTGGTCAAGTTCTACCATCTGGGCCCTGTCGCCAGTTCGATTCCCGTCGGTGCCACCAGTATTTTCATTGAACATACCGGTCCGTCTGGACCAGTATTTTCATTGAACATACCGGTCCGTCTGGAAGTGTTGGAACTGCCCTTGCGGGGGTGTCATTAGAGCTTATCGCCAATTCTTCGTACTCCCCTCACGGGTGAGACGATGGAGGCGCATGTGCAGAAATGCATCAGCCATTGACAGAGAAGCACTATTATTATTATTATTATTATTATTATTATTATTATTATTATTATTTTGGAGACCGTGATAGCCCAGTGGTCAAGTTCTACCATCTGGGCCCTGTCGCCAGTTCGATTCCCGTCGGTGCCACCAGTATTTTCATTGAACATACCGGTCTATTTCTGGACCAGTATTTTCATTGAACATACCGGCCCGTCTGGAAGTGTTGGAACTGCCCTTGGGGGGGTGTCATTAGAGCTTATCGTCAATTCTTCGTACTCCCCTCACGGGTGAGACGATGGAGGCGCATGTGCAGAAATGCATCAGCCATTGACAGAGAAGCACTATTATTATTATTATTATTATTATTATTATTATTATTATTATTATCCCTGAAAGGTGTTGAAGGGGGTGGGGGGTTTGGGGGGGAGGGGGAAAATGAAAATTGTGTACCCCCCACCCCCCCCCCAGCATTTCTGCACCCTTATCCCAATCATGGTTTGTGGGAGCGAGGAGGAGTTGGGAGCTCATATTTGCAGGGTGGCTAGCCCCAGACTCGATGTTGATGCTGATATGATTTTTTTGGAATTCACGCAAATATTTGCGTTAGGGGAGTGTCCTGAATGCCAAATTTCCTTGTTTTTTTTCGCACCCAAGTCGGAATAAATCGTGGTTTGTGTGAACCAGGAGTTGGGAGCTCATATTGACAGGGTGGCTAGCCCCAGACTCGATGTTGATGCTGATATAATATCTTTGGAATTCACGCAAAGATTTGCGTTAGGGGAGTGTCCCGAATGCCAAAATTCCTTGTTTTTTTAGCCTATTTTCTGCTCTCCCATCGGAATGAATCATGGTTTGAGGGAGCCAGGAAGAGTTGGGAGCTCATATTGGCAGGGTGACTAGCCCCAGACTCGATGTTGACGCTTATATAGTTTTTTTGGAATTCACGCAAATATTTGCGCTGGGGAGTGCTCTGATGCCAAATTTCCTTGTTTTTTAAGCAGTACTTGCCGGTGCATCCGGCAATTGAACGTACCCTGTCGACGGGGCAGGGGGGTCCGGGGGGGCCTCCCCCCGAAAACCCCAGCCCGGCGATTGTACATACCCATTTTGGTTGCGGGTGGCACCCGCACACCAGAAAAATGAGGTCTTGTGCCACCAGCCGCCGTTTGCGCACACCAGAGGGAGTTAGCGGCTGATATTTGGTGTATCTGACACTTCTTGATGAGCTCTCTTCGAAAATATAAAAAATATTGCGCCGGGTGGCCTACACACCGGAAAAATGAGGTTTTTGCGCCACCAGGCGCCGTTTGCGCACACCCGAGGGAGTTTGAGGCTGTTGTTTGGTGTACCCGACACCTCTCGGTGCGCCCTCTTCGGAGATAAAAAAGTTTTGGTGGCGGGTGGCACAAAAACCAGAGATTTTAGGTTTTTGTGCCACCAGAGCGTACACTTGCGTTCTGCTGGTACCTCCGGAAATTGAACGTACCCTGTCGACGGGGAAGGAGGCCTCCCACCGGGAACCCCAGCCCAAGGGGGGGGGGGGGGGGCGCGAAGCGCACCGCAAACCATCCTTTCAGGTGTTGGCGCAGCCCCTAGTTTTATTATTATTATTATTATTATTATTATTATTTTGGACACCGTGATAGCCCAGTGGTCAAGTTCTACCATCTGGGCCCTGTCGCCAGTTCGATTCCCGTCGGTGCCACCAGTATTTTCTTTGAACATACCGCTCCGTCTGGACCAGTATTTTCATTGAACATACCGGCCCGCCTGGAAGTGTTGGAACTGCCCTTGCGGGGGTGTCATTAGAGCTTATCGTCAATTCTTCGTACTCCCCTCACGGGTGAGACGATGGAGGCGCATGTGCAGAAATGCATCAGCCATTGACAGAGAAGCACTATTATTATTATTATTATTATTATTATTATGGACACCGTGATAGCCCAGTGGTCAAGTTCTACCATCTGGGCCCTGTCGCCAGTTCGATTCCCGTCGGTGCCACCAGTATTTTCATTGAACATACCGGCCCGTCTGGAAGTGTTGGAACTGCCCGTGCGGGGGTGTTATTAGAGCCTATCGTCAATTCTTCGTACTCCCCTCACGGGTGAGACGATGGAGGCGCATGTGCAGAAATGCATCAGCCATTGACAGAGAAGCACTATTATTATTATTATTATTATTATTATTATTATTATTATTATTATTATTATTATGGACACCGTGATAGCCCAGTGGTCAAGTTCTACCATCTGGGCCCTGTCGCCAGTTCGATTCCCGTCGGTGCCACCAGTATTTTCATTGAACATACCGGTCTATTTCTGGACCAGTATTTTCATTGAACATACCGGCCCGTCTGGAAGTGTTGGAACTGCCCTTGCGGGGGTGTCATTAGAGCTTATCGTCAATTCTTCGTACTCCCCTCACGGGTGAGACGATGGAGGCGCATGTGCAGAAATGCATCAGCCATTGACAGAGAAGCACTATTATTATTATTATTATTATTATTATTATTATTAATTCCCGTCGGTGCCACCAGTATATTCATTGAACATACCGATCCGTCTGGACCAGTATTTTCATTGAACATACCGGCCCGTCTGGAAGTGTTGGAACTGCCCTTGCGGGGGTGTCATTAGAGCTTATCGTCAATTCTTCGTACTCCCCTCACGGGTGAGACGATGGAGGCGCATGTGCAGAAATGCATCAGCCATTGACAGAGAAGCACTATTATTATTATTATTATTATTATTATTATAGAGGGGTGCAGTATGGCACCCCACGGGAAGAGGAGGTGGTTGCGCCTCTTCACTGGTTCCGAGGCTATGTTGTTGTGTTGTTTTTATAAGACATACACCACGTGGGGTCAAAGGGGTATATACATTCCGAGATCTAGGGGTGGTGACGGGTTTCGAGGCGTCCCAGAAACTTACCGCAAAACGTCCTCATGCGCTGGCAGACCGCATGAAATGTCTGCTCCCCCTTGAGTACCTCCATTCGACTTATACCCAGTCTTGTGGAACTCTCTCATAGGGAACATCAATCATTTGCAGTTGATTCCCTGCAAGGTATCCGACACGCCGGGCGGGTAGCTATTCAGGGATGGTTAGAGTCACTCTTCCCTCCACAACATTCACTGTGTGACTGTTGGGTCGAGGGATGGAGGCGAATGGTCCTTGGACTCAGCCATGACAGATCAATACACTATTATTATTATTATTATTATTATTATTATTATTATTATTATTATTATTATTATTAGGGAGTACATAGGCCATCGGTCCTTTCCATGGGCTGATTGGTATAAAGCTCCTAGAGTAGTGTTCTATGCCGTCACTTCCTTTATTCCACCGATTGGTGTGGAGACTTTCCTTATGGAATGGAGGACTGGATGCACATGGCCTTTTGGCTCATCAATTGGCAGGAGATACACTATTATTATTATTATTATTATTATTATTATTATTATTATTATCATTTTCGAGGCAGCTCTAGCAACCGCGCTTGGTGTATGCACTTGCACATTCGGTGACGTCTTGCAAGAGGTTGCTGGGACTGCGGAATAACCTCGGCTTAGTGCAGTCTTGCCCTCAGGAGCTCCATCGGTGGCCCCGATCATCAGGCGAGAGACTGACACGGGGGGGTGGAGGACCTCGAACAAGGGTATTGGAGGCTTATGTCCGTTGAGGATATGCCATTAGCTGCATCAGTACGCCTCAGATATAGTATTATTATTATTATTATTATTATCCCTGAAAGGTGTTGGGAGTAGGGGGTGGGGGGTTTGGGGGGAGGGGAAAAATGAAAATTGTGTACCCCCCCCCCCCCGGCACCCACCACCATTTTCGCACCCCTGTCGGAATAAATCATGGTTTGTGGGAACCAGGAGTTGGGAGCTCATATTTGCAGGGTGACTAGCCCCAGACTCCATGATGCTTATATGATTTTTTTGGAATTCACGCAAATATTTGCGTTAGGGGAGTGTCCTGAATGCCAAATTTCCTCTTTTTTTTTTCGCACCCCTGTCCCTATAAATCATGGTTTGTGTGAACCAGGAGGAGTTGGGAGCTCATATTGACAGGGTGTCTAGCCCCAGACTTGATGTTGATGCTGATATAATTTCTTTGGAATTCACGTCAATGTTTGCGTTAGGGGAGTGTCCTGAATGCGAAAATTCCTTGGTTTTTTAGCATATTTTCTGCACCCTCGTCGGAATAAACCATGGTTTGTGTGAACCAGAAGGAGTTGGGAGCTATATTGACAGGGTGGATAGCCCCAGACTCGATGTTGATGCTGGTAAAGTTTTTTTTTGGAATTTACGCAAATATTTGCGTTAGGGGAGTGTCCTGAATGCTAAAATTCCTTGTTTTTTGGGAGTACTTGCCGGTTCCTCCGGCAATTGAACGTACCCTGTCGATGAGGAAGGGGGGGTCCGGGGGCCCTGCCCCCGGAAACCCAAGCCCTGCAACTGTACGTACCCCTTTTGGTCGCGGGTGGCACCCACACCAGAAAATTGAGGTCTTTTTGCTACCAGGCGCCGTTTGCGCACCAGAGGGATTTAGCAGCTGATATTTGGTGTTATCTGACACTTCTTGATGAGCTCTCTCGAAAATATAAAAATTGTGGTGCCGGGTGGCGTAAAAACCAGAAAATTCAGGTTTTTGCGCCACCAGGCGCCGTTCGCGCACACCAGAGGGAGTTGAGGCTGATGTTATGTGTACCCGACACCTCCCGGTGAGCTCTCTTCGGAGATCCAAAAGTTTTGGTGGCGGGTGGCACAAAAACCAGAGACTTTAGGTTTTCGTGCCACCAGAGCTTACACTTGCGTTCTGCTGGTACCTCCGGCAATTGAACGTACCCTGTCGACGGGGAAGGGGGGTCCGGGGCCCTCCCCCGGGAACCCCAGCCCGAGGGGGGGGGGGGGGGGCGAAGCGCACCGCACACCATCCTTTCAGGTATTGGCGCAGCCCCTAGTGATTATGATTGTTATTATCATTATCATTATTATTATTATTATTATTATTATTATTATTATTATTATTATTATTATTATTATTATTATTATGGAGGGGTGCACAGTATGGCACCCCACGGGAAGAGGAGGTGGTTGGGCCTCTTCCTACTGGTTCCGAGGCTATGTTGTGTTGTTCTCATAAGACATACACCACGTGGGGTCAAAGGGGTATATACATTCCGAGATCTAGGGGTGGTGACGGGTTTCGAGGCGTACCAGACACTTACCGCCAAACGTCCTCATGCGCTGGCAGACCGCATGAAATGTCTGCTACCCCTGTGAGTACCTCTATGCGGGACCTACCCAGTCTCGTGGAGCTCTCACGCGGGGAAGATCAATCATTTGTAGTTGATTTCCTGCAAGGTACCCGACACTGTGCGAGTAGTAGGGACTTCCTTTTGGGGCTTTCTATGCAGGATGGTTAGAGTCACTCTTCCCTCCCCAACATACTCACTGTAGTCCCTGTTGGGTCGAGGGATGGGGGCGCATGGCCCTCGGGCTCAGCAATGACAGATCAATATATATTATTATTACTATTATTATTATTATTATGGACACCGTGATAGCCCAGTGGTCAAGTTCTACCATCTGGGCCCTGTCGCCAGTTCGATTCCCGTCGGTGCCACCAGTATCTTCATTGAACATACCGGTCCGTCTGGAAGTGTTGGAACTGCCCGTGCGGGGGTGTCATTAGAGCCTATCGTCAATTCTTCGTACTCCCCTCACGGGTGAGACGATGGAGGCGCATGTGCAGATTTGCATCAGCCATTGACAGAGAAGCACTATTATTATTATAATTATAATTATTATTATTATTATTTAGGGAGTACATAGGCCATCGGTCCTTTCCATGGGCTGATTGGTATAAAGCTCCTAGAGTAATGTTCTATGCCGTCACTTCCTTTATTCCACCGATTGGTGTGGAGACTTTCCTTATGGAATGGAGGACTGGATGCACATGGCCTTTTGGCTCAGCAATTGGCAGGAGATACACTGTTATTATTATTATTATTATTATTATGGAGACCGTGATAGCCCAGTGGTCAAGTTCTACCATCTGGGCCCTGTCGCCAGTTCGATTCCCGTCGGTGCCACCAGTATTTTCATTGAACATACCGGTCTATTCTGGACCAGTATTTTCATTGAACATACCGGCCCGTCTGGAAGTGTTGGAACTGCCCTTGGGGGGGTGTCATTAGAGCTTATCGTCAATTCTTCGTACTCCCCTCACGGGTGAGACGATGGAGGCGCATGTGCAGAAATGCATCAGCCATTGACAGAGAAGCACTATTATTATTATTATTATTATTATTATTATTATTTATTATCATTAGTGGCACCGCAATAGCCCAGTGGTCAAGTTCGAGGGACCTGTCGCCAGTTCGATTCCCGTCGGTGCCAGTATTGTCAAAGTGTGTTTTTTTTGAAGGTATTGATCTGTCTGGAAGGCTTGAAGCTGCCCTGCGGGGGTGTCAGTAGAGCTATCGGTCAAATCTAACTCCCCTCGCGGGTGAGACGATGTGGCATATGTGCAGAGTTGCATCCGCCATTGACAGAGAAGCACTATTGTTATTATTATTATTATTATTAGGGAGTACATAGGCCATCGGTCCTTTCCATGGGCTGATTGGTATAAAGCTCCTAGAGTAATGTTCTATGCCGTCACTTCCTTTATTCCACCGATTGGTGTGGAGATTTTCCTTATGGAATGGAGGACTGGATGCACATGGCCTTTTGGCTCAGCAATTGGCAGGAGATACACTATACACTTATTATTATTATTATTATTATTAGGACACCGTGATAGCCCAGTGGTCAAGTTCTACCATCTGGGCCCTGTCGCCAGTTCGATTCCCGTCGGTGCCACCAGTATTTTCATTGAACATACCGGTCTATTTCTGGACCAGTATTTTCATTGAACATACCGGCCCGTCTGGAAGTGTTGGAACTGCCCTTGCGGGGGTGTCATTAGAGCCTATCGTCAATTCTTCGTACTCCCCTCACGGGTGAGACGATGGAAGCGCATGTGCAGATTTGCATCAGCCATTGACAGAGAAGCACTATTATTATTATTTTTATTATTATTATTATTATTATTGGAATAACCTCGGCTTAGTGCAGTCTTGCCCTCAGGAGCTCCATCGGTGGCCCCGATCATCAGGCGAGAGACTGACACGGGGGGGTGGAGGACCTCGAACAAGGG